>KK502403.1:2273964-2287221 GCA_000688735.1 Glossina austeni
ATAATGTATTACTTGTCTGCGTATGGCACGGAAATGATTAGATTGGTAAATGGAAATGAAATTGAAATGAAAAAAAAATGCAAGAGAATGCAAAAGCAAACTATATTTCAGAGTACGGATGTTAGTGTAGCTTTAACCGATCATCCATGGTATGACGGCAGCATAGACTATCAACGAATGTTACCATTTCCGATAGCCAGAGTTGAAAGGCCAGCTCAACTGCTAGATTATAAGTTGTTAGTGGTTTCAATGGAAAGTTTTCAGCCGGTAAGTCGTTACAGACATCGTCTGCTTTTTCGCTATTTACTTATTTATTATTTATTATTCCTGTAGCTAATGACAACGTCTTATCAATTATTCACTTTCACTAAGACCCGGTATGACGAACAATGGTGAATAGTTGAAATGAATCTTTAATAATTTTCAGGATCTCAAGCACACCTGACCATCTTAACGTTTATCGTAGCGCTGGCATTGCATCGTTAAGATATATTAAATTTATAAATAAGGAAATGGATGCACCCTACGGAGATTATTTAGGAGAGCGTCTATTGTTTTTCGATCAATTACTTCTATGACACCAAACAGGGAAATGCACTATCAATGCTAACATTTTGTTCTTCTATTGCTTGTGCAAGAGCGGAACACTTTTCATGAACTGATTCAAAGCACTGAACAATTGTTCGTATATGTGTCCGTCTCTGATTTTGATAAGTTTTTCGAGTGAATTCAATGCTGCCCCTTGTAGTTGCTCCCTCAAAACTTTTTAGTTCGTTCTATCAGGGTCTGGTATTGTTTTTCGCCTGAATGTTTCTGAAAACTTCATTAGACTTGTTTTTCGAAGTAGTGAATATTTGCGATCAGTGGTATGTTTACCGCAGACATTACGCACACAAACAGAGTAACAAACGGGCAATAAGGCACATCTAGCATGTTGTGGTGATGGTGTAGGGACATGCAATGTACACAATTAACGCTTGAATGCTTAAGTTGAGAGATAGTTTACCAAAATGTTGAATGCCTTTGATGCTTAAGCGGAAGAGACGCAAAGGTTTCCCTCGCAAATACTGAGAAGGGGCACAAATGCGTTATACTTGTGTGGGTGCGTGGACCTTTCAGAATCAGCCAAAAAGCTAATCCAAGTCGGACTCTCACACAGGTATGTAAACGATCGAGGCATGCTTACAGCTTACCAGTAATTCGAGAAAGTTTCTTGAGTAAATAAATTTTCAAAATTGAAATTTTATTCTATTGGTAGAAAAATGTCTGATCAAAGCACTTGAATTTAAAAGGTAAAGCAAAATCTTTAAAAGTTGAAGTAAACAAATGTTTTTTTTTTTTTTTTTTTCTTCTGTGATTTGAACCGCAATTAAAATAAAAATGCTTTCGTTCAACATTCACTTCGAAATAAATACTGAGTACTGCTGGCTTTATGTAAATAAGAAGAACATTGAAATGTGTTTAAATATTTGTGGTAACAGAAAAAAAAAAAAAAAGAATACAAGTAAAAGAAAAACTAAATATAAGGACATGACGAAAGTTTACATTTTTTCCACAAAAATTTATATCCAAAAAGTAAACCAAAACCATAAAAATTCATGCTTTGTTTGGTTTTTCTTTTTAACTTGAAAATCAAGTAATTAAAAATTTTCTAAAAAATTGATTTAAGAGATAACTTTTGTTTTCTTTCTTTATATTGAATGCGCTCCTATGCATATTCTTATATAATCTCTTTAAAATAAATATTTCCTGACCATGTGTGTAAGGATAACTTTATGCAAATAATCTTTCTTTCCGGTCAAAAGCCTTTAAAAGTCGTTTGCTTGGTTTTTTTTTTTTTTTTTTTGTTTGGTTTTTATGTAAGGAGAGCGAATAATAAGATTTACGAAGACGATTATTCTAAACCAGGGGCTATTCTTTTTTGATACTTGCTATTCGCTGTATTTTACTTTTACTTATTTATTCTTTATTTATTTATTTTTTTTTTTTTTTATTTTCTTTTCTCTTTCAGATAAATGTAAACCAAAGAATCTTAAGATTAAAGGGTCAACGTTCCAATTAGTTATTGAAATATTTTTCCGTGAAGCCTCCAAATGCATAATTTATGGATTCTTGCAGCTTTGTTGTCTAACACATCTTTGTTGTATAACGATCTTTTTTTTCCTTGTTCTGGGTAAGTAAATATGAAACCGGAACATAGATTTGTTGTATGGAAATCATAAAAAAAATATTTGATTCCAAATATTACCCACAACTACCTATAAATTTATGTAGAGGGCAGAAGTCTTTAAAAATCTTCCCCTTTCGCAGTGGATGGTAATTAATGCTGGCCTTCTCCTTACATCTTCGTACGAAACAAAGCATTGCTTAGCAGTATTGTAGGGTATTAAAAGTAAAATTTTATGTTTTCAATGCCTTTGTAAGGGAAAAAAACGAATTTCGAAAACCCAATGAATGAAATGCACCTAAGTATGTCCGTCGCTCCAAGTGTGCAGTATTTGTGATAAACACCCTGCCCTTTGAGCAGATAAAAATCTCGCTAAGCAGTTTGCAAAAGAGTTTGGAAGTCACGTGAACTTTTTTTTTTTTTCTCTCACTTTTTTTATTACTTTTAGAATAACGATAATGGATATAAGCGATTCGTTCACGTCTGAATATAATTTTCTTATTTACTGGTTTAATGTAAGGTTTTGAAAGAACGCTCGCTCTCAAAGCTTTTTGGAAAATATTCATTGAATTCGCGCAAAGGTTTTATTCCAATTGCTATGTCATTAAGAAGTCACAGTTTGCCTTTCATCTAAACTATTAAGCTTTTTTTACCGGGTAGTTTATTTGCAGTTGTCCATGACATTTAAAAAAAAAATAAAAAATAAATTTTTCAAATTTTGCATACAAAGTCATAAATTTATTATTATTATTATTATTATAACCTGCTTTGTCGAGCTTAGAGACAAAGAAATATAAGCGCATATAAGCGCGTTTATTTTTTACACACATTCAAGTTAACAAAACGAACACAGGAACAACAATTTATTGAATGCTTCTTCTTAATTACATTTATTGAACTTCCTGTTTGGTCAATTACGGTTTTTCTGACTGGTTTAGTTTACTTTGTTACTTTGTTAGAATGATGAAGAGATAGACAGCGACGAAAACGATGAAAATTATTTCAAAATTTATATCATTTGAACATATGGTTGGACAATGGGCCTGAGCTCTTGAAAGTCGTTGTCTTCAAAGAAAAACGAAATTATTTAAAAGAAAAAAAGTGTCTAAAGGATTAAAATAAAATAAAATAATAATAATAATAATAATAATAATAATAATAAAGATAATAATTATAAAATGCAATGTGTAAACATGATGCAAAGAAGAAGCAGAGAAGCCATTTACATTTTGTTTTTCGTTTTTCGTTTTTCGTTTTTTTTTTTTTTTCTTCGCTTATAAAAACTCATCACCAACTATTTAAACGTTCGCACAAACACAATGTGTATGCGTGGCCAGGTTTTATCTTCTTAACTGTAAAGATGGCAAAATAAAGGATTTGCACATTTAGGGATTCTTTGCCGCTGCCAAGGCTCGGGTAAAGTAAAGTAAACACGTTTTCCAACAGCCAGCAAAGAAGAAGAAGAAGAAACTTGTTTTTACTTAAACTTTGTAAACTTTAATAATGCCACGAAGCCATGTAAACAGGCAACTAACTGTAAAAAAGCAAAACACACAAATTTCGTTTCTTTTTGGCTAAAGTAAATGCCAGTTTAAATTACAGTTTTTATTTAACTAAATACAAAAAAAGCAAAGCGAAAAGAGAAAAAGCAACCAGAAATTTCTAATGGTTTCCTAGCGTTACTCGGCACATTTGATGGAAAAACTAGTTGCTGCATTTGCACTACAGGCAGAGATTAGAGAGAGATTTAACTAATTTTCTTGGTCACATTTATTATACAGTTTTGAGTGAAAAAATAATTAAAATTATAGTCAAAAAATAACGAATTAAATTGTTATTTTAATTTAGAAAAAAAAAAAAATAAATAAATAAATAAATAAATAAATAAAAATTAATAAACAAAAATAATAAAATATTAAAATAATCGTAGCTTTTAAGCAATGCGTTCCTTTGAAACCCTTTTATAGTTTTTCTCTGAGAAAATTAAAAATTTTTACTATCGGGATGATTTATTGATTGTTATATAAAGAGCAAAGAAAAGCAAATAAATACATATATATATATATATATAGATAAACCCTTTCCATTCATATAAATAATTTCAATATTTACTAAAAATATTTAGACGAGATCAAGTTCAGAAACAAAAGCGTACCTCTTATAAGTACGAAGATAAAATAAGTTCGAGAGAAACCGATACTTCAGATGCACAACAAGGACTTGATTTCTATCAATTCTATTTGAGTCAGTCCAACTGTCTTCCAATCTAGGTTTACTATATTGAGGTCGAAGGCTTCGGCACGCGTGCCATTGAATTTGTAAATCAGACCAGGTCTAAAGGCCGAACAGTCCAAGTAAGTGCGAAGACTAAGCTGAAATATGCCGACAAAACACACTGATTGCACATTTGCTTTTCATAGATATTCCTACTCACTAATACTGTTTGAGTCATTCCGCAGATCGGCGCCCTAAAGGATTTTATATGAATATGCATTGAACGAGCTTCATGCGTTAGCGTTATCCTGATCAGCGATTCAATGGACTTGTTGTATGCCCGCCCTTTAATCCTTCCTTTTCATCTTAAAAGTCGTACTTAATACGCGTTGGATGCTTTTCATTGCTATATTCTCCCTTCTCCCTATAACAACGAACGTTCCATACCCAGACTATGCAGCATGACAACGCAGACAAACATGCAAATAGGAGGAAAGGGCTAAATCGACGGAGGACAAGTTTTCTAGCCTTTGTATTGTAGGCAGCAAAGCATTTAATTCCCTTCACCTTTTAACCGGAATATGATTTCCGTGCGGAAAGAAAGAACTGATCTTTCGAGGACAAGCAAAGAACTCGTGCTTGAACAGGCCATGAACAAACGTGCGTCAGAAGTAATTTTGAATGGTGAGGATAAAGGAGAGATCAGTACGTTTCATTTCAATTCTGCTGTAGGGTGAAATTTGCAATATGGAATTCAGGATCGTCCGTCCATCTCCATCTCCATCTCCATCTCCAATAATGGAACTTTTGGCATATTGCGCCTGTTTTTCGGCTTAATTGCAGCAAATGTTGATGATTTCGTTTAGTAGAAATAACGCAACATTTTGAACACTTTTGTAGAACAACGTATGCTATCGCTTAAAGCTTGCTTATAACACTTTTAGTCTTAGTTACGACTACTCTTGGAAACCACCATGAAGATGTATTCAAGTTGTTAATCACAAAGATCACTTCATGTGAGACAACTTTTCATTTAATTCCGTCATATCACATATCAATAATTATTCCTTGCTCCTATGTAAAAGCATTGTTTTACCATAGATCCCTTATTGACGTCGTCTAAATTCAACAAAATTACATTTCGTTTGGTGCAAATCTGATTATTCTTTACCGATTCTCGTCGTAGTGAACTGAAAGCTAGACTTTGTTGTTGCCATATAAGGAATTTTTACATCTTTCAATTAAAATTTTTTTCACATAAAAACTTTTTTAAGCCAAGTCGTTGTAACGGGATCGGAAAAATGGTTCGATTCTATCTATTTTCAATAAGGTCCACAAAACATGTTAATGTACCAAATTTGACCCAAATATCTCAGAAATGGTGGTCGGTAGATTGTACGAAAACATCACATGGACAGACAACAGACAGACAGACAGACAGACAGACAGACAGACAGACAAAGGGATCGATAGATAGAGAGATTTAAATCGATTCACGAAATGCGAAAAGCTAGACCTGTCTTCAGTTTTTTTGGGTGCCACATACATTCATACATAAATTTAACCGTAAAGTGTAGGGATACTGGGTAGAAAAATCCTTCTGTCTCCCTCTAATTCCAAAAAACTGAACACTGGGAACACTGATGGACGAATGTCCATCAAATGCACCGTTTTAGAAAAAAAAAAAAAAAAAAAATTACATGATTTCAAAAATTTACGCTTAAGAAAAATGACTTGTGCTTTTATTTACTTCAATTCGCGGCTTCTTAACCAATACATTGATTCATTCACATGGGCATGTAAGTAATCGTTCAAACTAGAGAAAGTTCACTTTTTCTGTCATACCTTTAATATGCAAATACCTTGGCAACCGTATACGAACTTGATAAACAAACATATTAATTAGCATTATAAGCATCCTGTTCTATATTTGCGGATTGGCACACTCACATGCACATATTTGTAAGGAATATTTAAGCGCGCACTTAATCATCTGCTTTTCTAAATATTTACTACGTACGGGTTGCAATGCTTAACATTTCAAAGTCGATAGAGATATTCATGACAGAGAGGCGCAAGTTGTAAAATCTTAAGAAAAATGGTGTACGAAGAACGCAATTTCCGATTTCACTCAGCCAACTAATAGTAATGACTAGGATTGCTGAACTTTGTATTTACGCGATCTTTCAACGAGTGTAGAGTCCGTAATGGATTTATTATTTGCCCGGTTGAAAATGAAGCCCACTCATATTAATGGCCTCAAGCTCAGCCCGACAGACAATGCCGCCTATTCACTGTAATAATGAAGCAAAGAATACAGCACCACAACTAACTGTAGAGTAGAGTATGAATAGAGAGATTGTTCTGGTATTCCTCTTGAGTGTTGGGAATTCCAGACCTATCCCGACAGATCTTTCACTATAATCGTGTTTAGGCAATGATGATGATGATGATGATGGCGATGATGAGTTTTCACAGTTTTAATCCATTGTGCCTGCGTGCATAGGTGCAAACCCCATGGTTTTGCCTTGACAATCGTCATCGCAATGGCAAACATCTATTCATAGTTCAAAAATGGCGCAAACTTTAGAACTGAAACATTTATTGCAAACCCCAAGCACCAACCATTGAAGAGTGAGCGTTAATTCATTAACGTTCTATTAATCATTTCTCAAGCGAGAGACCGCATAAGTAGATTTGGAAATTACTTTTGTCCTTTCGTCTTTGTGCAAGCGTTTAGCTGTCCGTTGTCTGCAAAAAGATATGGCAGATAAAAGCGCCTCCGCAAAATCACTTCGAGACGGTGTGACGTAGTCAACAAGTCTTTATCGCCTATTGCCCCTCGATGCTACTTATTTCGCTAGGATTCCTTTACTTGTGGTTATTGCCGTATTGTGGGCATTTAACGTAAGTCCACGCCTATGCGATGGCAATAAAACCAAAATCTATTGATATTTGGAAACGGGTTCATACAACACAGACAAAACAGATTTAATCGCTCAGTTTATTGACGATAAAAATATTATCATAAATTATGTCATATATATGATAGTGTTTCATACTATCATAAATTATATCATATATACATCATAAATTATGTTTAGTCACTTGCTCGTATGGAAGAAGAGCAAGATTTTTTTCTGTAGACATCGGTTCAGATTATAAGCCTTTCTTTTTATCTTTTAAATTTTATTAATTAAAAAATTGCAATTTTCTAGAAATCTTACTCGGTCCGCGTAATCAGGATTTATTCAATTTTTTTTTTCTTTTGTTAACATTCTCAACATTGCTTTTCTTTGCATCTCAGCTTACTTTCTATTGTCAAGCAGAACGAAAGCATCGCTTTCTACCCCCTATTTATTGCTATTACGAGAATTTATTTCCTTCCACTTAACCCGCTAAGACGGTATATTTCATTGAAGATCTGGCTATAAAACCTTGCGACTATCAATGGCTTGACAATGACAGCGGAAATGGAACTAAAATTTGACACAAATATCCATCATTGTTATCGAAGATAACCCTGCTCGACGTACTAACTCACGAAGTGTGATAGCTGCACGCAGTGTTCGTCTCCTAGACCTTTCATATGAAGTTTTTATTCCAAAGTAATTTACGTACACATTCACATGATAGGATGTAATAAAATTATATGTTCAAGGACGTAAACCTAAGGTGACTTGTGAACTCGGCAGAATAGCAGCGATGTAAGGTAAGCTTTCTTACCCGTCGTCTTGCTATTGACATTTATAGCAAGGCTTCTTTGCTGTAGTTATGAACACCCCTATAGTATATCAGTGTATGTAGATTCTTCACTTAAATTATTTAAAAAAAGTGTTCTATGCGCACACAATGTATGCATGTATACTATTAGCTTTAATGAAGCAGTCAAGCATGAAAACAATGCATTAACAATTATAATTTAATTAATAAACATTTTTATGTAAATAGATTTTAGATATATTTATATACACGATATATTTATATATGTATAGATTAGGTGATGGCAGAAATTTTGATCAGCGACTTCCGCACATAAAAATGATAAAGAAATGGGAAATGCCATGAATTCCATGGTTCTGACCGTCACTGTACATACTTTCCAATTCTTCTTCTTCCAAATACATTAATTTTTTTATTCATTTGCTGCCGATTCCCACCAAACATATTCCGGGGCTTATGTTGACACTATGTTGACTGATACCCCAGTTGTCTGTAACTGTTGCTATCAACATTTTAAAAGTGACGACACGAATTGACTGAGAATGCGATATTTTGGCATGGGAATGGGAAGCTCTGCCACACCCAAACTCACCGCACTCACCGAACACGACTATGCCAGATTACCACTTGTTCAGATCGGTGCAGCTTCGCTTGGCTGGCAAGCGGCTCCGCAAAGTTGAAGAAGTGCGAAAACGGGTGGATCGCTGCCAAACCAAAATAACTTCTTCCGACATGGCATCGCCATGTTGCCCAAAATATTGTAAAATATTGTAGAAAATGATGGAAACTATTTTGATTTGTGTGCAATTTGTTTACTATTGTGTTCAAGTGAAAAAGTGATCACTAATTTTGCAAACACTTAATATTACATATCGTATAATACATAACTCATTTTATATATTATGTACCGTATATATATTATATATTATATCTGACTATTGCGGTACCGAAACGCGAAATATGGTCCCATGGACTTATATAACTTTTATAGTTATATATAATAAAAGCGCGCTAGATTTGCCCTCTGATTAGTCATAACTAGACATAGACATCGGAGACAATCGATCGGTTTAAGAATCACACTTGATTCAGATACGACGGCCTGCCCGGTCGTTAGCTTGCCCATGTCTTGGCGTCTTTTGTTGGAAAGCCTAGGATTGCGAATATTAGCCTAAGGGACACCTTATCGCACTGCATATCGCGTAAGGTAACTTGACGAGTGTGGCCGAATTAATCTAGAATTTGTTGTAAATACTTGTTAGAGTCATTTAAAGGCTTCGGTCTGTTCGATTTCGACAGTTGCGATCGCAACTTGTACTTGACACAAAATACTTGACATTTTTGACATATTACTACGACTGGCTGTGTAACAAAAACTTGCAACAAAACAAACATAGCTTTTCTATGTGTAGGTTATGACTTTGTTTCGATTTCGGTTCTGTAATTTTCGATGTTTTGAATTGAATATCATTAGCAGCTATAATAATAGATGGAAAACATTAGTTATACACAAGCAAAATAAATATTTTTTCTATTTCAAATTTTGTACTATGTATGCCTTAATGTATGCAGGATACAAAACAAAAAATCAAATTAAAAAAATATAAATCGCAATTATTTACAATCCGAACGCATCGCCTTTGCTTTTTTTTTTTTTTTTTTTTTTTTGCAAAATATCTTTTCTTGCGCTATATGATTAAAACATTTCGTCGAATCGATTGCGTTTTTTCTTTTTCTTCCTCTTTTTCTATTATCGAAATAAATCTTCGTAACCCTTTAAGCTTGAAAGACAATTCAGTCTTCGAAGAGCAGAAAGAAAAACAATTGTGGAGAAGCAACGATGCCAGCAAAATTGTGAATCCATTGATTTCTTGAAAACGAATGTGAATTTGTCACGATATCGTTAAATAAATTTTTTCCCCGTTTCTTTGTATTCATTATCTCTTCAATTTCGTCTTAATAATAAAATAAATTCTTTTTTTTTTCTAATAATAAAAATTCATTACAGGTTTATGATAGGAGAAAATGATTCGCTTCAGATAGAGATGGACTTACATACATAAGTAAAATCAAAAAGGGGAACTCTCAATTCGCCGTCAGTGAACCTCTCTCAAATATCATTTGCTTCAATATGTCACTAAAAAGGGGCCTTTTTGTTAACTGCAAGATGCGTTACTTACGCAATTGAGTTCAGTTTCGAAGCGATTTTTTATGGGTTCGCGTAAACCTCAAGCCAAGCCAAGTTTTAAAACGGTATACGCTATAGCTTGTAAGTACATATATACATAAAGTGCTTGTTAGCAGACATCGCTTGTTTGCTTCAATTCTCTACCAGAATTTTTGGGACCTTTGCTAGACGAGTCTTGTCTTAGTCCCTCTCTGTCAGTTAAGAGTGTTTTATGTGTTACGTACTTTAAGATGACACCCGGACGGACGTGATTGGTTCATCTGATCTCATACGAAGATCAAACAGATAACTTCGAGTGAGACGGAAGGGAAGCGATTGTCGATTTTTGATTTCCGTCTGATAGCCTCTTCGTCTTTATCGAGGTTTAGCCCTCGATCTAAGCAGACGTGTGCTCGCCAACCTAGTCCAGTAAGTTTAATAGTATAAAGAATAGTTAATGCGCTAGATAAACACAAAGTGTGACCTTATGTCGGTAATAAACGAATAATATGCGTATGTTTTACTAAAATAAGCAACAAATCTTTGTTTATATATTAAATGAGATTAGAAAGAAAAAGGAAGAGAGATTAGTGGTATATACATATATACATAAATGTGTGTGTAAAATAAATTATAAGTCAATCAGAATAGTCGTATAGGGAGTCATATATCGACCAGTCGGAAGATGTAAGACTTTGCCCAATGAGATAAATAACTAGGAAAATAACTGTAGAGCCCAGGAAATAGAAACATTCTCGCAATTACGCCAGCTATACTCGCGGAGTATCACCTCAGCCGATATTGAGGAACAAGTAAAAAATGTACTTCAACTTCGGAATGTTCATCTTGAGCGCAGTCAGATGATAATAGCAGCCGCAGATGTTTAAATAGAAACTAAAAACAACGTAAACACACAAATGTGCGAGTCTTAGGTCTCATTTTTCCAACCATCCCATAACTGTCCGATAAAAGCCTAAGAAAAACATTGATTGAATAAATATTTGATTTTTTCCCAAGATGGCGTTGCATTTGAATTCATTTAGACATTATTTCTATTACTTGATAACTAGTTCGTGAATGCCAGACCGCCTCGCCCTTATCTAATGTAAGTTGAGATTAGCTCAGATTATTTATTTTTCATATTACAACACTTCAAGGCTGGGTTAACATTTAAACTTGATAATCACCGAAAATTAAATTCACGCGTCATTTTCAAAATTACCTTTCACGATCAGTAGCAGTAGCAGTAGCAGTAGCAGCAACAGCAGCAGCGTTGCATAAATCACTCGAATTGAATCGTATGCGATTTTTATGCAATAGTTCGTATTCGTTATAGTTTTTCAAATTTTTTCTTCATATTAATTGATTTTGTTCGAAAATGACTCTTGTTTTATAATATAAAGCTGATCTCATATCAAGGCTACGCTACGTTGCTTTAAATTATTATTTGAGAAAAAAACTAGTTGTTGTGAACAAATTAAATTAATATCCGCTGTCGGTTCAAAAAAGATATTTTCGATAAAAACTCTCATGTATTTCATGGAAGCAGTTGCAAGTAATGATCAAGTCATAAAGATTTTTCAGTGTAAGAAGCAGACATTAATGAGTCAGCTATTTTTTTTCTTTTTTTTTTTTTTTTAATCATTTTCTAATGAGATACTCATAGTCAATCCTAAGCTATAAAAAGCAATAACAAATAAAAAAAAGAAATTTTTTTTTTAAGAGAGTCTTATAGTTAATATATTTAATAATAATTTGACAAAAAAAAAAAGCAGTGGACAAACATCACTTAAAAAGTGTAGACAACCAGACGGTGTTACCATTATGCGAACCAAAATTGTTTCACACTCGTGTTCATCACACACATGGCTTGAGGTTATTCTAGTACTATTTCGAGTAGCGTAAGCTCATAGACAATAAGTGTTTCCCTTTCTGGCACGATCGTGTCGCCAAGAGGTGCGCAGTTGTTAGTGAAGATTAGCTGCTCGGCTCTCAACCAACATCAACGCCAAAGTATCATCGAATAGTGTAGGAGTTAAGGTGTGTATCCTAAGATTGAACAGATCTTTGATAAGATAACTCCAGAATGTTAAGTTTATTTGTTAGGATGTAAAAACCATCCTTCAGTATAAGGATTGAGGAGATGAGTTTTAGTTAAATGAATAGACCACCGATAAGATCCGCTTTATTTGACAACAGGACGGGTTAACATCTCGATATTGTCACTTCACTGGTCGTAATAGAATCAATGGGTAAGAACAGGTGGGTAGGAAGAGGCCACAGAGTTTAGATAACTCTTATAAGGTAAAGAGATAAGTCGTGAGAACCAATCATCCGATTAATATAACCGTAGATTACTTTAGCAATAAAATAAGTGAATTATATTTTTTTATAACGTCTATTACGCCAGGTCTAGGAAGGAAATAAAAAGTAACGAGAACCTAAAAGAAAAAAAAAACGTACAACCCGAGGACAAAATGCCACCCTTTGCGACATAAAATACATGCATAAGAATGTACGTCCTTACACAGAATTTTGTGGATTTCAGTGCTTATTGAGCACCTTTGTCCGAATCAGTCAAACAACTCTTCCATCCAGAGGAGATGTGAAAAAATCAAAATTTTTCCTATCAGTTGTGTACGATTATTTCATATATGAAATTATTAATAGGTGGTCGCCGCAAGGAACAATAATTAAAATATAGAGTATACGTCCGGAAGAACGAACATATTGTACATATGTTATTTTTTTTTTTATCATCCGATGAATTTTCGAGCCGAGGCAAAGTAAGAATTTTGATTAAATGCTACAATGAAGATAGAGGTGCTCCTTAAATTTAGTTTAGGGTTAAGATTTTATTTTATCCCAATTTTACCCCAATTTTATCCCAATTTTTTTATCTAAGATTTTTACATATATATTGTATATATATATATATATATATATATATATATATATATATATATATATATATATATATATATAT
>KK502403.1:2287298-2340130 GCA_000688735.1 Glossina austeni
ATATATATATATATATATATATATATATATATATATATATATATGTTAGTGCATGTGTGTGTGTGTGTGTATAGGCACGGGCATTTGCTGAATAAGTTTGAATGTTGGCTAACACCCTTATAATAGCGAGTCTCACTTAAGCTTCTCTCCAGTTGGTTTGGCTTTTAGTGTAAATTATTTACAGTACCGAAATCAAACAAAAAACTTTTTCACTAGCGCATCCACACATAAACACTTTATATGCGCACGGCATATACGGACGCCCAAAATTTTGCTTAGTTCAGCAACACACCATTAGCTACGTCTGCCAAGCCGTATCTTTTTTGGTTGGATTTTTCTGGCATACCACTTCAAGTCAGAGTTTTTTGACGGCTGCATATACACACTTTGAGTTGTGTTCTTTTTTATACTTTTATTTTTTTTTTTTTTTTATTTTTTTTTACGTTTATACGGTTAAAACAATGCGGCATAAAGTTGCGTTAATATTATTGCCACTAGCGAGGTGTTATACTGTACACAGAGAATAACAAAGTAATTTATGCGGAATTAACTGATGCACACTGCATACATGCTGCTGATACAGTGTATCAGTACGAATTTACTTAATTAGTAAAAAAAAAAAAAAAAAAAAAAAATTAAAAATAAAATTGTTTGCAGATTGTTGTTAATTGCTGCAACAGTCATTAAACTAGGTTTTATATTGCGCCAACTTCAGCTTCGCATATATAATACACATATACATGTGTATTTTTAGGTAACCATTCGAAATCATTCAGTGCATATATTATATTACGATTGAAAGTTAGTAGAAAGTAGTTAAGAACTTTTCTTTTGTATTTTTTTTCTTTTTCTTTGTTATCCTTTTCCCTTAAAGACTACAGCTTTTAAAATGTTATTAAATTAAAACAAGCTCCAACAGCTACGGCGGTAAGGTAAAATAATACGATCATGGATCATCGCTTCATCAAACTTATGCTCATACTTAGCAAAATCAATTACGATCAAATATTCGAGGGAACTTTCCTAAGAATCGCAGCCGGTCATTGAAATCAATTATGAATTGTTCAGAAATCCAGATATAGTGATCAATATTCTTAACCCGTTCAAAGCACTACTTCGAAATGAACTTCCATAGCGTCATGTCCAGAGTTTAATCTTATCTACTGCGCACATAGCTGCATGCTGGCCTAGCGTACATTCGTTTTAGAAATATAAAAAATAAAAACATTGTAGTGGGCCACTGGTCACCATTCAATACCCAAGATCGTTCCACTGCTAAGTGCAAGATCAGAATGATTTTCAACAGCGCTCGTCCTTGGGCCAAAACTCGTTAATATAATAAATTTCGTCAAATAATTAATATCAGAAAAAAAAGACGGATAGACGGATCCTTAAGCTTACATCGATTCAGAAGCGGATCTATCTTAAGTCCTTCGGTAACCTATGCACGTCATGGACAAACGCTTCGTCAAGTTGTTGGATTGCGTCGCAACGCTAAGACTATCCCACCGGTTTAGAGACCGGCCAGATTGGATTGGGACGGACAAGCTTTTGAACCCAAGATGGAAACAAGGAAGTAGTACACCGACGGCTCAAAACTGGAAAATTGTAAAACTGGGGCTGTGGCTTGCGATCCGAATTTTCAGAAGGCCACACTAACACACAGATACAATCTCTTCATATTGCGAGCAGAAGCCTATACAATCTCTGCAGGCGCTTCCAAATGCTTAACAAGCCAATACAGAAGAAAGCTGATCTGCATTCACCGCGTAAAGGCTCAACGGGGCCAAAACGGGGACATATAGGTTCGCCTTAGGGTGCCCACAAACATCTAACAAGCTAGACAAGCACAATGAGACGCACCTAATGTGGGTGTTTGGTCTTTCGAGTATTGAGGACAACGAAACGGCTGACTGCTTAGCTAACAGAGGGACCCGAGGAATCATGATAGGTCCCAAATCTTTCTGTGGTGTGTCAAGAAGTCATATTAATAGGCTAGTAGCGCAATGGACATAGGAAAAGTCAGATTGCCATTGCAAGCAATGTGCATGGGAGCGGGGAATGAAAAGATTCGTAAAACATAGAAACACATTTCGAAGAAGCCACCTATTCTGGGTCACAGACTTCTACGTGGGTCATAATTGCTGCTTCAGGTGCCACCTGAAAAACACGGGTATCATCCATGCCAATTATTGCAGATTCGAGTGAGACGTGTATATATAAAGAAAGTAGCGGGATTCACAAGAATTTTAAAACTGGTGAGATAGGGGCAGGGATGAGTGCAATAGATCTTTCAGGACACGGTGCGGATGGCCCACACAATTAGTAATAATAATAACCTTAAGTTCTTTGTGGTATCGCACACATCCGCATCAACTTACTATACTCGTGCACCATCAGTGGTGTCGCTTATAAAACAAAAAAAAACAAAAAAACAAAAAATGAGTTAAAGCCGATTATCAACGACTCAAATGTTGTTTCTGTAGGAAAAAGTACTGCAATAGCACAGTGTACGATAGGTGTCTGCACCAGGGAATAAATAAATTCGTTTTGTGTTTTACAAAACAGCTCTCTTCGCATTGCGACCGACCTGCTCGAAATATTGCCAGAGACACTTCAGCACAAATAAGACAATAACTACTTGGAGAACAATGCCCGTTCAATATTTTCACAATATTCCGTAAGGCGAGAATGTGGCAAACAATCATGCTAACGTTTTAGTTAATTTTCACTTGAATTGCAGAACTAGTGATCAATTGAGCAGCGCTCATCACGTTAATGAGCGTGACAGACTTATCTCAGACTGGCTTTGAGGAACTATTGAATGGCAAGAAATTGATGCTGAACTTACTGATTATAAAGCATTTGCCGCTTCTTATGGAAACTTTTTCTCTCTCCTTTTCTTCTCTTTAATATTACATCTCCATGTGACTTCGAACTGCATACAACTCGTTATTGAGCAGACAAATTACTTATTTGATTATAAATTGTACGAAATAAAAGTAAAAAGCGCACTTCTTATGTTTGCCTTAACTATTTAAATTAAATCATGTGTTAAATCGAAATTCAAGCAACGCTCTTTTCCTCTCAATCCAGTTCAACGAATTTATTTTAACAATATTTGCTAATCGCTGGTCAAAGAGCATGATAAACTAATATGTCAACGTGTAATGACGGCGAACGAGAAAATTCTACAGCGAAATATGACGAATATGTGAACAGAGCCACAGAGAGAGCGAGAGAGCGAGATAGCGAGCAAATAGATAATGACATGGAAGGAGGGGGAAGGAGATAAGAATTCCAAAGTAAATAATTAAGGCGGTATTATATCGCATATAACCGAAGTAATTTTAATTCTAACCAAAATGTTAAGTTAACAAATCGTCTAAACTAGGTCAAGATAAATTAAACATACATCGTTCACAATCAAAATAAAGGCAGGGTGTGCTCAAATCTACAAATTTACAAATCTACAAAATATATATATAGATATATATATAATGTATAACTAATTCGATGCAATTGTCAAACAAGAACATAAAAGTGCATAATTAATTAAAAGAAAAAATAATTCTCGCTTATAAAAAAAATTGAACACTAATTAGCTACTAATTGAACAAAATTTATTTATATTTCATAATAATATCCAGAACATATATATTAAGGGAACAAAATGTGTTTTGTTTTTTTTTTTTTTTTTTATAATGTTTTTCGAAAATATTTCAAGGCTTACAATGAAAAGAGAAATTAAAGTAGCGGTGTCATCAACACAGGAGAAAATGTTAATTAAGTACTAATTACATAAAATGTCAATTTTAATGTTAAGATTTATGACACATTTGTTTAATAAAATTTTTTACTTTATCTATTAATAGAAAAAATGCAAATATTAAATCAATCACTGTCGCTTACATATTTCCTTTTTATTGTCTCGGTTATTAATTTTTTATATTCAAAAAAAACAAAAAAAAAGTAGTTTGAAGTCAAAGTTTTATGATTTATGAATAATTACCCTTCGCGCTTTCAATGGTCAGAGTGTAGCGGCTTATCATAGGAGTAAAGATAAATTTGGATACTGATCAAATAGTACCCGGAATTGTTTTAAAAAAAAAGAAAACTGGGTAAACTTTAAAGTACTTTTTAATTCTGCTCTCAGATCGTCATTAAACGAACTGAAACTCTTTTTATTTTTTTTTTTTTATTTTAATTATCCAAGCAACGAGTTCTCTTTGATATTTTTACATAATCCGTTCTATATAACGCCATGGCTGAGTTAACTGAGATAATATTCTTACTCAAAGAAGAATTCTGGTCCCGTTCGCGTGTTTGAAATATTCACAACAGACGCGGAAACTACAAGAAGCATTTGGAACTTGCCTCTACCTACCTATTATATACCTGCGATGACTTTCCACTTCGGACGCGGAAAACTGGCGATGGTAGTCGTAGTTGTGCGAATAATACCGAAAAGACATTAATGGTTTTAACTAATAAGGCACAGTCAGGGCAGAGCATTAAAGACTTGCCTTTCGAATCGAAACGCTTTCTCTCCAATCCAATAAAGCCGATCTGGCTGAACTGATGCCCCAAGTTAATGCTAACTAAGCGTCCAACAAGTTTATAAAAAAGTTCTCTGAGTTGAAATTGTTTGCTTTATAAGACATACTTGGCGTGTTCATTATTGGTACACCTAGTAATGTATATACATATGTTTATATAACGGCTGCTTAGTTGCTAATGTCAATTCCGCATAAACATATCACCTCCAGCACTCCCGGTAGATATATAAAGAGAAATAACAATTGCTAGCTTGATTGAATCCTGAGACTTTTTCAGTTGTGTGTGTGTGCCCTATATTATTATTAAGTCTATGCGGTTTAGCATACATTTTTTTGTCTTTCCATCTGTCCTGTGGAATGTTTATGAGCTCCTTCCATTCAGGCTTCTATATAGATGAACAACCCCCACGCATTCAGCGACAAATTTTAAGTCAATCTATTTGGCGCTTGCATGTATTTTGATCATTTTTTCACTTTAAAAAGCTTTTATTACGAAAATTTATTGCAATATTTATTAAGCAAAATATTTTAGACCATTTTCTACAAATTTTTACCATATTTCCGGGCGACAAGGCGACACGGTGTCGAGAGAACGATATTTAATTTGGCGGTCACCGAAACGCTGAAAGGGTTCGAAAATTAACGCCAGCCAAGCCCTGTAAAGATCTGACTAGTGATAGCCAGAAAGCGCTATGTGTGGTGAATACGCTGGGTGTAACAGAACTTTCCATTCGTGCTGCAACACTGTATCCTCGACAACTCTTGCAACGAACAGCCGAGCGTTATCATGCAAGAGGACGACTTTGCATCTGTTAAACGCAATTGTTGGTCTTCTTTACACCAATGCATCGTTTAATTTGTTCACTTGAAGTCGGTAAGCGTCTGCAGCAATAGTTCCATTCGCTACACCACTACACTTTGCTGATTCCGCCATCTGCACACCAAAACTTTATCGCAATGAATATTCGGTTTCGTGATGGCTGCCCTGGACTAACTCATGCCTTTTTGGGCTTGGGCAGACCAGCTTTTCATCCTCAATCACAATGTGCTAGAGAAAACGCTCCTCTTCTTGCCTTGCTAGCAAAGGGATAACGATATTCAAACAGGTTGAAATGATACTTTCAGTCACTTCGTGTTGTAGCCATTCTCCGTCCTTTTGGATCGTTTCCATCGCCTGTAAATGCCTGGAAACGATAGATTCACCAACTGCTACGCTATTCGAAAGCTTTTTGGTTCTCCAGGCCAGGTGAAAACAGGATGAAGTAGCCTCACCTACACACCTACACACATCTACAAGTGTTTGATGGCCTTCGCTAGCAGATTTCTTCAACAATAATAATAACAAATGCAGTTTTGAGCGTTGCATCATTAGCGTCTGCATGCACCGAATAGCTTAATAATGCTGAATGGAAAACTGTCTGTTTATGTAGAGAAAAGTCAAACTCACGTATATTGATATATGCCATTACTTTATCTTTCGCACCAATAGATGTCGCTGCTCAATAATAATATGTCGCGCATGTATTAGCTTTCGGCTACAAAAGCCTGCTTTTGGGGTTAAATTCAGGTTATTCCCAATGTAATTAACAATTTGTAATATACCGTTAATCTGCCTAATGTGTGGCACATATGTTTACCAGAATCGTTTCAAAGCTTTGTTTAAACATAGTTTCCACCGAAAACCTGCCGTCCTTAACGAGTGAAACGCGACACTAGCAGGTAGGGCGAACCTTATTTATTTTTGAATTCTTTCAATAAATTGCGAAGAAACGATGAAAAATATTTTTAATATTACAAAAGTAATATTTTTTAAATTTCATACCGCGTAAACGGAAGGATCGGGGCCGGCTGTTATTATAAATGTATTTTTTAGACGTGGCCAACTTCTTCTTTCCACACGTTAACTATTTTGTCATTTGGGAAGACGTAGTCAGTTGACAGATAATATGATGCTTCGAAGCAGCTGACGTCGGGTTTTTTATAATGTTCCCTATGTTTTTTGTACAGTTAGCGAGTTGGTGTATTGACACATTCAGTTGAGCTGTGAGTTCGACGTAGAACTAAGTGACTTTCTTTTAGTTATATTTTTTGTTCATGTCTTTCGAACGCTATTAACAGTTAGGCGAACAAGTAAAAAGAATTTTACGAATCGATTTCACTGAATCAATGCTATTAGCAGACGTTGTGAAGCCTAGGCTTGAATGCACTAAATATTATATAATCTTGTTTCAACTAGTGAAGGGTACGCAACATGACATTAAAGAGTGAAAATCGATCAATTGTTTTTCCAGTTTACGTGCGTTATCAATATTTTACGCAAACTTCAACAATTGAATTATTAGCGATCAAGTTCCCGCCGATATTTTATGAATTATAAAAAAAAAAAAATAAAAAAAAAAAAATGGAACGAGTTATTGGAGTAGAGTTGTAGAGCGAGTCACTATTTCTCTCTTATCTGTTTAGCAGAATATGAACATCGTACTCAGAGCATAAGCGGCTTTTTGAAGCTATCCAACGCAGGACCTACTATTTGGGTGTCATCATAGGGAAAAGAATTCTGCTCGAAGCGATAATAACCTAGCGTTTAAAATCATCGTCAGACGCTCAGGATAACAAACGTTCACCATATCACTCAACACGAGTTGAGTTTTCATCAATCATGCATCAGTTGATGTTGGTAGCGCTTCTGCGTCACGACTCGGTAACAATGTCCTTCGAACTTAGCAGAAAAAGTAACATTTCCTCCGCCGACAAAGCCCGACTTATTCCAAAACATCTTGCTACGTAGACTTCAGCAGAATAAACTTATGCTGATCTGCCCAAAGGTTAAAAATAACACCTTTTTGTGGATAAATACTCGCAAGGAAAGTAATCCTATCTCTTAGAATGAACGTTTATATCCGATACCTTCTGGCTTACTGTTTCTTTTTAAAACCGCACTGGTCTGGAATTCGCTCCACCAAGCGCTTAATGTTTAATAATTTTAGTGCTTCGTGCATTCATATACGAATCAAAAATCTTATCAAATATACGAATATTTTTGACCTCAGCGAAAACTTAAGTTGATCGGCTACTTCCCGCTTGGCCGCCCGGCAGTTGAGATAAAAAATTCATAATTGTAAAATGCTGAGGACAAGATGTCGTATAAATTAGTTAAGAAAATGGATTTGGAAAAACACGAAAAATCATTGAATTTTCTTGCCGATGACTTATAGCTTAGTTCCGATATCGTTTTGAGCTTAGTCGCTGATAGTCGTTTATCAGAGAGCCGTTTAGAAATCTCTTATAAAAATAGTTTTCCCCTTATTTGAGGTGAATACATTTCTCTTATATATTTTCGGGGGGCTATGCCCCCGGGTGTGCGACAAATTCACCATGAAACCATTTCACAGGAAAATCCGCTATGAACTTCTCAACCAATCGTTCAACCGTTCAAGTTATTTGTAAAAAAAAAAAAAAAAAAGTAATAAAATAAGTGTTTACGAATTTTACGATTTCTATAATAGATTTTAAGCGCTTCGTATTGTTTATTACATACATATTAGATAACAACATGAATATACAACAAATGCGCGGATATTCAAGAAGCATTAATTTACTCAGAAGTATATGAAGCAAAAGCAAACACCTTTTTATTATTATTTTTTTTATTCATTTTTTTCATTTATTTTGGATCCTCATTAAAAGCGTTAATTGCAACATCGATTTTAGTGTGTTGACATGTGAAGAAAAAAGAAAAACACACACAGAAGCGCTGGATAATATTTAAATTTTAATATTCTAACTAAGTTTGTATTCAAGAGCAACTCAACCGAATACTTGCATATCTATGAAAAATTCATTTCATTCATGGGCTCCAAGATACTTACTTGTGTGATACGATTAGAATTTATATATGTGTGCACATACGCACGCATATTTGCGCGTATTCGTAATACACGCATAGGATATGTGAGTGGATGTGATTACAACTTTGATCATTAGTATTATTATTACTATTGTTATTATTATTGCGAGAGAGAATTGCATATGAGAATTTTCTTTGCATGTCGAACATGTTACGTTTGTTTACTTGGTAAACGTTATTATTTCGATATAATATGAAATGTCAAATATTGTTGCAATTTCAATTCTTACTTTTGTTGCTTCTGGATTAAAATAATGAATCGTGTATGGCAAGGGGCCACATATGCGCATATAAAACATTGTAATAAACTTGTCGCATATACGTACGATTACACGATGCACACAATTCGTATACTTATCCATCTATCCATCCATCCATCCATATGTTGTGCAGATTGACTGAATAAATCAGTAAATGAATGTACGAATGAATGTACGAATGAATGAATGGGTGAATGGGTGAATGGGTGAATGGGCGAATGGGCGAAGGGGCGAATGGGCGAAGGGGCGAATGGGCGAAGGGGCGAAGGGGCGAAGGGGCGAAAGGGCGAAGGAAAATTAAATCTCGGGCTTTAAATGCCATGACGATACATGTATTCTTCTTATTATTGCTATTGTCGTACAAACAGTTAATACATATGCAAATTTTAAATATTTTCATGTCTATACGACATCGATGTAAACACTTTATACACTATACATATATATATATATATATATACGTAATGCGTACATAAATATAAACAAAACTATATATAAATAATAATAATAATAATATTAAGATGTGTGTGTGTGTATAGTCGATGCTCTAACTTGTGGAATATTGCGAGTGTCTGCTTGAATAAATAATAAATTTTAAATAATTCTGATTGGGATGCTTTGGTAGTTTGCTTGTGATGAATGCCTTGCAACTTTCTCTCTTCTTTTTAAGCACACAAATTTTCGAATACATTTAAATAAACATATATTTACATTATATACATTATTGTATTTCTCTTAACATATACACACATTATATTATATATAATGGATGGTTTGTGCGTTATTTATATATTCAATGTATTAAACGTATTAGTTCATGGTATAGTGGCGTATAAAAGTCTATATTAAAGATATGCAAATATGCAAAATTAGTAACTAAGGGCTCATATGATGCAAGCGTGGCTAATTTTCATGTGATGAAATCTCTAGATAGCGTACGAGTACGAGTTGCCAACTCTAAAATTATACATAATCTGTTGATTACACCTGCGTCTACATAAATTTAAATAGATTTTAGCATAAAATTATAATAAGAGAAGAACAGAGAGAGAACGAGCGAGAGAAGAAGAGAGAGAGAGAGAGAGAGCGAGTTAAGCAATTATATTGAAGAGGAGAGAGAATATTAAACGGATAAAACTTAAAGCAAAAAGAAAATTATTCTCAAAATTGCAGATAACAAGCAAAGCAGATAGAAGCACCTTAGGCCCGACCTTAAATAAACTCCATTTTTATTTCCTACACCACCTAATTTGTGCGAACGTAGGTAACGTGCAAAACGGCTTAAGACAGACCCACCTTTTATTATACCGATCTAAACCTGTTACTCCGTCTGTCCGTCTCATATCTTTCCATGTTCCTAATCATGTTCCAGCTGCAAGCTGGAGATATTTGGGATATTTTGAGATGTTTTGATGAAATTTGGTACAGAGACGTGCTTTGACCCAAGGACGACCACTATTGGACATGGTTTGCATACACTTTCTCGATCATTCCCCATATAACGCACTATTTTAAAAAGTTGTTGTATGCAAAGACATTGCAATTTGGAAATATTTTGGGTAAAACTCGCCGGGTAATAGTATTGCTTTAATCTTACTTGGTATGAAAAATTTGGTTCAGCTGGAACAATATTTGGAACACTCTCTCATGTAACCGTTCCTACGAATATTAAATGTTTCCCTAGTAATAAGGTGTAAATGTTATTGTTTCACGGTGGAAATTAGTTCGCAATAGCAAATCGACATAGAAATCAACTTTACCGACTTTGGACCACGTAGGTCTATTTTTCCGATACTTCGGGCTTTCACGAAATCTATGCCATTGAAATGAGAATAATGTGCAACTTTAGTTTTGGTGTACCGATACCAAATCGAGTGAATGAATGCATTAGACGAAGTTGTGTATGGCATCTAATTGTCGATCTTGCCCAACTATAATGTTCTTTGTTGTTTCATTTTTCATTGATCATCGGCAAGATTTGCTATTCAGTTTATGTATAATTCTTTAACAAGTATTCCATAGGAGTCCGCATGTATCAAGTGCATGAAGTGTCGAGTGTTAAGTGAAAAAGGTAAAATATATGCAGAGATTTAAAAAAAAAAAAAAAATTCCTCATCGAGATAATTGACGTATACGCAGTCAATGAGCGGAGAATGACATGCATTTGCGTATAATCTCTCGTTTTATTTTTCAAAAGCCAAAGATGAAAAAATTTATGGTATGCATGGATAGAATATCGTAAGTGATAATATTGTGTGAAAGCGATTTGCGCAATTTCCAGGATGACCAGAATGCTTTGGTCACAAACAAAATAATCTTTCAGTAGCGACCAAATTAATATCTGCAACAAAATGAATCGAAGAGCTCCTCGATTTAATCGTAAAACGGAAACTAACAGCTATGCGGTCCTCTTCCTCGAAAAATTGTAAAAATTCAATGAAAATGACGATATAAAGCTGGTTGAGTGAACTGCTATGAAAGTCATTGGATGAAGTCGAACAATATTCGCTATATATTTAGCAAATTCTTTGATTTCCCCTAAGAGTTTATGGCAAAGCATTAGATAAGATTTAAAACAGGAAATACAGCACACTGAGCGTTAAATATTTTATGTGAATTTGCTTAATACAATTATGCGAGCATATGGAGGTAAATGCGAGAAGAAATTTAAAGATAAAGATGCAAAAGCTAAACCTAGTTGGGATTTGCAAGGTTATTGAAAACTAAGCAAGCAATCCGTTGTAAATGTTTAAAGTATAGGGAAATGATTCACGAGTTTATCGAAAGCAATGAAACCATGACGTCATGAACAATAACTGCTGTAACTGGGCCGAGCGTTGAAACGAAAACGACAACTATGTGCCAAAGGCTCCATAAGGTGATTTTGTAACGCAGCGGCGCTGAATCATTTGTCGCGAAACACTTTAACGAAACACTAGCAACACTGAATTGCGATGACTTGTCCGGACAAGTACAACAAGCCATCCATATGTATACACACACTTATATGTTTCATATATACACATATATATGTATATATATATATGTCTATCTATATCTATAAGTGTGTGTGTCCACTGTCTTATTATCTGTTGCTCTCTGCCGAGGGAAGGGCGGGAAAAGTGACATTAGTGCGAGCGCACATTAATAGTCGGGAACGTCGTTTAGGTATTAAGAAAAAAAAAAAAATTATTTCTGAAAAGCATTAGAAAGCGGCAGCACTGCGTACTTTTTCGTACGGCTTGCATCCGATTCAATTTTTTTAAATGTGATTTTTTTCTTCTTTTTTTTTTGACGATATTTTCGCATTCTTGATTGTGTACACCGTAAGTGTACTTTGATGTGTGCGGCCAATTTGATACGATTTGTCTTTGTTTTGTGTTGCGAGACATTGTAATGGATAATTTATTATTGAATGTTCGGTCTCGCTAAACTTCAACGTAGCTGGCCGCAATTTGTATAAGAAAGAAGTCATCAAGCTAGACAACCACGTGGAACTTTTTCAACAATTTTTACTTTCCAGTTATTAACGAGTATTTGGCTGAAACAGACCAACTTTTCAAACTTTTTTTTAAAAACCGAACGAGCTCCCCCTACAATAATTCTCTAGAAAATATTACTTTCAAGCACAATTGTAAGCACAATTTGAATGCAAAGGCAGAAAAAATTTGCAATACGATGACTAACGTTTCGAAAAATCGTGTTCGAGAAAAAGGCGCTTGAAGCTTTCAAAAGTATTCTCCGTATATATTTTTGTATTTTATCATATTTTTTAATCATTATTTTGGGTTTATCCGCAATACCGAGGCCATAGAAAGTGTGCTTCCGTCTTCAAAATTTTCAGCCCTTTTAGTGTACCTGTTGAAGACAAAATCGCAAGTTTTACATTGTAATTGTGGCGAAGTGCCACAGAAAGCTCTGTTCGTAAGTATCATCGAAAACTTCATCACCAACATCTTTCTTCATCAAGTATTTGTTAGGAGAAGCACTGGCCACTTTCGAACCTCTCTCAGCATTGTACCCATTTAACGGTTGTCTTGATGCAATCATAGCAACATATTTTTGCTTCGAAAAGCTAAAACTCAACAGGTAAGACATTAAGGTAGAATTTTCCAGTAGGGATTCATATGACGCTGGTGATCTTTGCGGAGCTCTCTCCAAAGTGAACGAATTTTCAAGGGAAAAATTTTCTTACAGTTAATGCATTTTTTACAGGTATTCGAAAAGGACCTTTTAAGGATCGAAGGATCTTTTAAATTGTGGAAAATAGATTTGGGGGGAAAATTTCCATTAATTTCGCTGTTAAGTAGAACAGTGAGAACAGTGAGAAATTGAAAGCACACAAGAATACGGTTTTGAGATTTTAATGATAGGATTATAGCGGAATATTGTTTGAGTGTAATTAAATTAGTAATCGATATTGCCAAAGTCATTGCAATCCTGAAATAATTTAAAATTGTTTTTGTGGTATACGAACGAACGAACGAGCGAGCAAAATGAAAATAAAATTTCACTTTCATAAAAATTAATCACCGATATTGTTGATAGCACATATATATGTAAAAACTCACATTTAAGCCATAAGTGTCCACTGCACGTACCTGTAATAATAGAAAAGAACAACCGTTAATTTAAATAAATTTATACGAAAATCTCATTATATAAAAACTGTCACTGTGAGCGAACAAAACAAAACAAAACAAAAAAAGCAAAAGAAAAAAAAGAAAAAAAAAAACAAATACATAAATAAATAGTTAATTTTTTCTTTTTTCTTTTACTTATTTCGGTCGCGTTTATACGCAGTCACACATATTTAAATAAAAGTTAATAATAAATAAAACACTTGTTTTTTATGTGTTCACACATCTGCGCATTGTTAACATTTATGCTTGAATGCTTATGATGCCGCGAACAGCAACCTCTTCAGCGCCAACAAAAACAAAAACAACAACAACAACAAAAACAACAACAGCAACAACAACGAGAACAACCGCCAGTATTGTGTTACGCGTTTTATTAAAAATTATGACTCGTTTACATGTTCATGCTTATAGAAAACATAATACTTTCGGCAAAGAGTTCGTAACTCACGCACAACGGAAAGTATAGACATTTTAAAATCCATCGTCTTTGGATCTTATCACCAAAAGTTAATTAAATTGTATAATAAATAGGACGCAATGCATCCGCGTCTAAAGGACAATTAATTTATTTATATCCAAGGAGAATGAACTTTTAACTCTGCGAGTTTTAATGTAATTAACGTACACGGATTTATCGGATAGATTGCAAAAGCATTAAATACATCCAGTGCAAGCAGTGATCGTAGACTTTATCACAAACGATTCGGTTTGGATGTTAAAGTTGATCCTCGTATTAATGCTTTTTCTTTCTCTCTCTCTCTCTCTCTCTCTCTCTCTCCTCTTCCCCTTTATTTTCGCTCGTTCTTTTCCTTTCACGTGGTCTTCCCGTCTTTCGGCCCCTATCTTACTATTTCGGTTCATTCATATATTCTACGTAACGAATTGATGATCATTTTGTTGGTTGACTATTTTCTACTCATCATTAAGCTGAGGCTTTCAAGTCCATATTTGCATGTCGGTTCAGTTTTTAAGATTAATTCCTTTAGCCATGCATGGAGGTTCAACAGAAATATATATATGTCCAAAAATATATATATAATGCTATGCCCACCGATTTAAGCATCCGTGTAGATCTGTTAAGAGCTTAAGCTTGCATAATAAATTTATAGCAATATTTGGCCATCTGATCATAGGTTTGTCCGCCGTTGAATTTTCTAAGATTAAATCTACATTTCATTTCATTTCTCTCGTCCCCTTCACGTTTATTAATTATTTGTCCGCTCACGAAGCTAAATTATCATCAAATTCGACTAAGCTATGTCCGTCGATCCGGTTATAGATGTGCCGATTGGTCATAATATACATCTCTGTTCATATGTATGTCTGTACTTACACTTCCTTAAGTAAGATTTTGATTTCTTTTACAATTATCCGTCTATCCGATTACCCAAATTTTTACAACAAGACTCTTAGCTAAGGCAACCGCGTTCATTCATCCATCGTGCATAGGTCCTCAGATTGCTACAATCGAGGTATAAACCTCGCGACTTCCAAAGTTCAATGGAAGCATTCTATCTTTTCTTAAATATTTTACGAACTGCAGTAAAGTAAAGCACACGTTAATGCACATTACCTACGGCTTACGGCTTAGGGGGAAAGGCGTCGTTTGATTAATCGAAAGAAAATAAAGATTTCGCAAAACCGAAATCCTTGTCAAGAGTGGAAGAATGATAATAAAAAGTAAATTTTTTTCATAATTTTTTTTCTTCCAATGGTGTCGTCGTGGTGGGTGTCCAAAATTCGATCTAAAGGGAATACGGTTTTCTTGATTGTTTACTTTTCGTGTTTCTTCCTCTTCTTTTTACTGCAATTTCTGTTTACATTTAACACACATGTTTCGTAACATTTGACTGTGTATGTGTGAATGGACGTGTTTATAAATTCCCAGCATTGCTGTGGTACTTAACGTTAATTGCAATTTGTGTTACGTTACTGGTATATTGTAGATTATTATAGACAAGGTGGCTTCAGCAGCTGTCGAAACTCAGACACCGAACGTCAGTTAGTCAGAGAATTATGTAAGCGCTTGTATTTTATTTTATTTTATTTTATTTTATTTTTTTTTTTATTTTTTTGATACAATATAATGTATATAAGAGTGTATATATGTCGGTCTTTTAACTCAACTCAACTTAGGTCAAGGTGAGCAAGCAAGAAAAATGTAAGGAACGAGAAAATATATATGACTTATAAAAAGTAAGTTTAGTTATTAATCTACAAACTAATGCTCGATGTTGCGACAAAACGTATGAAAGTAGATTTCGTTCAGCGTACACTTTTCTCTTCTGCCGTCTTCCGGCTCCCTTCGTTGCCATCTTTTTCAGTTCGTGTATTTGCATACATGAGAGCATTTTGGAAATAATTTATTGGTTTATTTTTCTTTTATTTCGTTTATGTATTTTCATTATTTACACTGGTCTCTGGTTTTCGTTTTGGTGAATTTCAACAAACAGAAGGCCGTGTAATTATTTATGTTATGTTATGTTAATTTGTTTAAATTTATTATTATTATTGAAACGAAAAAATATATACAATTAAATGTATTTACGTTTTGTTATTGTAATGTTTAAAACCCATTAATAAGTCCAGGCATTGACAGATTCTAGATTTATAACTACTAAGCTGAAAAAATAAAAATAAAGAAACATTTGATCTCTGCTTCTGCCGTTTAACCGAAATGCTTATAATAAATTCAATTTTCAATTTCCAACTTAAGCAACGCAGATCGATGCAGGAAGGAGAACAATTTCGAAGGAACCACCGCTAACTCTTAATAATGCATCGTTTAGACGATATCATATCTTATAGACTTGGAGCGCGCGCGAGTTTGCCATCATCCTTACTAACCCTAACATCTTCTCCTATCATCTATCCTGGCATTTATCTTACCATCATCTTATCCCATGTCCAGCAAGGCTCGACTTTCCATTGCTTCAAACTATTCAATGTATTTTTCTAGTTTCTCTCTCTCTTCTTTCAACTACTAAATATTACTAAATCTGGTAACATAAACAAAACAAGTTAGGAGTGCGGAGGAGGGTTAAAGTAAATAAAAAAGTGTTTATGAAAATCAAACGAGATATTATTTCATATTTTAATGTATGCCGAAAACGGGACAAGCGCCTATGGTTATGCACAAAGAATTACGCAATTATTTCAAAAGTTATAATACTTAGGTGCTCAATGACGTCAGATCATAAACTACTACGAAAGTGAGAAAATTGTATTCAGTCGTGACCGAATCTTTTATACCCATCAGCGTTATCCTAAACAAGGCAAACAAAATAAATAAATTAAATTTTCATGCTCTCAGGGAACGGGCGCGGGTAATTTTTTCTATTTTCAAAATAAAAGTTTTACCCGCGTAGGCGTGCGGGCATTTTATAGGCGTGTCCTTCGAAAAATTAAGGTCAACTGCAAACATTTTTTACGAATTCGCAAGCGATACATTCATTTCTGCGAACCTACAATAGACGCTACACAGACGTCGAATTGGACAGACATATATGCTTATATGAATTCAGAATTTGTTACTAACCGAGAGTATGAATACTATGTGGGATCTATATGATAAATTCAACTTATATGGTCGCATATTGCGGTTCTGCGAATGACTCTAACTCTTCCCAGTAACTTCCAGACACTATGTCGGGTGTATGGCAAGGTTCCATTTAGGGCCCTCCACTGATTAATCTCTTTGTAAATGGTCTTGGAGATTGGTTGGTTGGTAACGAATGCGCCCGCAGATGACATCTTTCTGCTTTATAGAGATAATGAAAATGATTCAGATTCGTTGTCGAGCCTTTAGTAATGCTTAACTCTTGGATGATCGATAATATGCTTTGCATTACCTCCCGTAAGACTAAAGCCTTATTCTACAATGCTTTCCGCGCTGGGTCATTCAACTTCAACATACATCTAGATATTCCACTGATCTTGTAGACACCATGCAAGGTCTTGTGGTAACTCTTGATCGCAACTTAACTTTGGCCCCCGCATTGACAATGTGTCTGCTAAACTTTTTCTTGCGCCTCGAAAACACCACAATTTAAACCCATACATGCCCCACAGATTAAACATACTATTGCGCATCGGCTCGTTATGAAGCACATTAACTATTGTATTTAAGTCTTTTCTCGGTGGTCTAAGGATAACTTAGATAGGCTTTAAAGTATTGTCAACCGTATAACAGGCTTTGCGTTTAACGTCAAACTTAGAGACCATATCTCCGCCTTCGTTCATGCTTTCATAAAACTCTCCTATGCCGACTCTTCAGATCACGACTATCGCTTATTCACCGTTCCAAAATCATTCAATTTCGATCCCCAAGCCTTTTAATAGGACGACTGCAGATCCATAAATCGAACCGATCTTTTATCGTCTGTATTATGCAGATATTCGAATGCGTTGTCAGTGAGTCTAAAATCCTTCGATGATTCCTTAAATACGGTTAAAAAAAAAATGTATTGCACTTCTCAGCTCATAATTTATATTTCGATGCTGGTAGGAATTGATAATTACGCACTTTGTGGAGCAAGACGATTACGACTTCTTTTTGCACATGAAACGTGTTTATGTAACCAGGTAATAGGCCTATGGTTACTGAATAAGTGAAGAAACGAAATGAAAAAACAAAAATTGCTCAGAAAAATGCTAGACAAAGGGACAGATGGACAGACAAACAAGCTTAGATCGCTTCAAAAATTATAATAAAAGACGAATCTATCTCAAAGCTTCCTGCCTGTTGTATATATCTCCAAAAATGTTATATTCACTATACCAAAAATGGGTTGCTTTTAAGGAAAACTTATTTACTTGTTTAGTTTAATTTGTTATTTTTTGTTTTTGTTTTTTTTTGCGATATGGGTTTGATACGTTGTGAAGAAGTTTGAAGATTGGCATTTTTTCTTGTTCCTTGTCGTTTTTCGACATTATGTGCACTAATAATTTTACCCGAATATGTCAGCCTTTGCACACTACACAGTATAACAACCATCGCTATACTGCACTAACTGTCTTTTACGGTTATACCAAAGTTAAAGAGATAATTATGCTTGGTTAACCATTGCATAGTGAAGAAAGAATTAAAAAACAAAAAAAAACAAAAAAAACTGAATAAATAAATAAACAGAAGTACAAAGAAAAAACAAAAGAAAACCAAAAAAGTTTATAGACCTGTGCCCATGCATATCTGTTCAAATAAGAAGAGCATAAAATATAATAGAAAAATAAAGCGAAATATAAAAAAGTGAAATATGTATGTCATCAAATAGATGCACACACACAGACAGACAGACACACAGACAGACACACATAAGCCTGCTAACGGGGAAGAGCCAGAGTACAAAGGAAACAAAACAGGAAGGAACAGAAATGAGCGAAACGGTGAGAAAAAATGTATGACACATTTATGCTGGTGGCATTATTTTTAAATTTAAATCGTTGACCCAATTTTTATAAAAACTTCAAGCTCCTGTGATTTAAAATGGAAAAGAGCAATAGCGGGCGGAAAATTGTTGCTGGGAACACCTTTTGTTTGCCGGTTATCTCTCACCTATTTCCTCTGTTCAAAGAGGCGCACACAATGTGCGATAGCAATCCCGTCATAAACGAACAATTTTACGGTTCTGCATAATTATAAAATGAAAGAACAGCATGTTTCGGTTTATTGTTTGCTTTGTCATTTCCGCATCCAATTCGCGATGCTGTTAACTCAACAGTTAAGAAAACGCGACGGAATGCCGGAATGCCGGAGGCAAACCGGCAAAGGACTCCAAAGAGTCCAGATCGAATGATTCAACTACAGCCGCTAGATAATTGGATGAACGAAACTATCTCTAAATACTTTTTAGTTTTGGGCAGAATTAAATGAAAGGGAAACTTATCTTCTCCTAAAGGGAAGGAAATCAATGTTGGGCAACAACAATGATTAAAAGTGATGCAGAGCACTGCCTTTAACTGTTAACATGTCATGCAAAGTCGAGGACAGTTTGCTATCTAAAACTGGATAATAAACGAAATCATTATAAAAAGCCTGAGCCTACTTAGGCCTGCAACTAAACAGTTATTGACAATTACGTAAAACAAGTAAAGCAAGTCGACGGCCACCGATACACTTTTTCATTTGAAGTAAATAACTGAATGGTCGCGGCTTCAAATCTCAAGTGCGGTACAGTTTCCAATACAAGCGAGCATATGATCTACGTTATCGGGCAGTCGTTACAATGCAATTTATTTACAAAATGTTTTGATAATAATTAAATAAATAAAATATAGCTCGAGTGATATCAATTTTTATGGGAATCATGAATACCCATCACTTCAAGTTGTTATGTTTGCATTATCGTCGAAGTGGCCGAGAAATATCTCTCAAATTAATACGACTTTCTGACTTGTTAGTCATTTCTTTCATTTTCTTCGATAAAGCATTTCGACGCTTCCATCATGTTTGCTGCATATAGATATCGAAAACCGCTTTTATCAATTAGACTTATTTATGTATGAAAACCAATTGAAACACGGAATTTCTTTTTGCGAACCCCTACGCTATACTCTTTTATTTTTTTATTTTCGTTTATATGATTTATTAAATATTATAATAAAAATATTTCTGGTTTAAGTTCTGCATACGCACTTGAAACTTTCCCTTCCAACGTTTTATGCTCAAGCACCTTAAAAAAAAAAAAATAAATAAAAAAAAAAAACATAGCAAACACAAAAAGGTGCATGCATTGTAGAGATGAATATGAAGTGAAATGAAATTTTTTTTTTAAATTTCTGTACCTATAGAATACAGTTGGAGGAACAAATAACTTTCAATTAAGTATTTTAAGCCTGCAGATAAAGACTGCTCTGAACACTAGTAAAACCAGGAAACTGAACGGAAATGCACTAAAATTTTCCACTTAAAGTTTAAAAATAACAAAAAATTATTATTATTATTATTATTATTATTATTATTATTATTATTATTATTATTGTTATTATAAGAAGGAAATGTCGTACAATGAACTCGAAGGGTCAGTAGAGAAAATTATACCTTCACAGGCACATGCTTTCGAAAAGAGAGATTTATTTTTACGCTGAAAGTAAAATTAGTTTCTGCTAAAGCGTGAAAAAACGAAATGCTTTCCTTATTCAATATATTAAAGAGGATTTGTAATTATTTAATAGTAAATAAGAAAATTTTATTAACTTTAGCACGACGGATTTAAGGAAAAGGCTTTGCCGTTATTTATGCACATGCGAATAAACCGAATAGTTTCGATGTTGTATGAAACTTTGAAAAGTCTTCGATACATATTTTATTTAAATTTTATTTCAAGTTTATTGTTTATTAATAGTTGTAGGTGGATTTGCCGTCAGTCGGTGGTTAGTCTGCACATTTTCTCTTTATTTCGACATTATAAGGTAAGTACGCTGAAAAATTACATTTTCAATCTCAACGCTTACGATCGCAAAAGCCCCGAGAAGAATCAGCACAGAAAGATAAAGACGCGGCTTGACAATATACATAATCTACGCGAGGTGCCCGAGCATTTTTTGGCAACGGATATGAATGAACAAAAAGTCCTTTCGAAGACATTTCAAAGTATTGACTTTTTGTTGTTTGTTAGCATATCCCTCCCACTTTCTGAAGAAGTAAAAAAGAAACAAGTAAAAACTTTGTAGTGTAACACCCTACACTGCATCGCTTAATAAAGTTATTCATCTAACAATTTTTCAAAATAAACGGTCGAGAAAGTAGTCCAACTCGAGACGTTTTCAATGACGTTCATACTTGGGCCAAAACATGTGGATATAGCAAATTTCACCAACGGCGTGTAGGTTGAACACAAAAAAAAAAAAATAAACGACACAGTCAGACGGAGAGACAAGATTAGCGATTCTAAATCGATCGGTATAATAAAAAGTAGTTGCATCTCAAGACTTTTTAATATACTCTTGCATCACAACTCCTCAGTCCCAATCCATAAGAAGGTTTGACTCGAAAAAAAAACCTCCAGAACTTCAACTATAGCTCTTCTAATAAGCATGAAAATTGTGTACGGCTCATAATTGACTGGTGTCTAGGATCTTGCTGTAGAGTATCATATAAGGCCTGAGGTGATTAGGGTGCAATTCATTAACATGTGACCTAAGCAAAAACTCATTGGTCATCCAGTATGACGGTCAGCCAGCCTACGTGCTCTCATTTATTGTTCGCCAAAATCGAAACCCACTTTAGTTTATGAGCATATTATACTATTTATCTAAACGAAGAGACGATAATCTCGGTTGTTAGTGCTCATCTTACTTTTACTTCTCTATATAAATTTTAATAATAATAATAATAATAATAATAATAATAATAATAAATAATATTTAAATATTTTGCAATGTTTTCTGATTACGCAACAATTTGAACTTGATAATGTTTGCTTTCGCCCGGGCAGCGAATATAGCGAAAATCAAGGAAATGAAAGTCATTTACTTTGTTTGAGGTCCTTAGATGTCAATTCGATCGTATTAAGTCGATTGCAAGCAATGACTTTTAATAAACTCTTTTTACTTTTTAAGTCTATAGAGCAAAAAAAAATATCATCAACTTATGTATTTTATAATACTAACCCAGATTATATTTATAATAAAAATGAATAGAATGAAGGAATGATAAACCATATGTAGTCGTTCCGCAGACGGAAACCTGACAGGCATTACACCATTTATGATATAATAAATGAGTTATCATAAACAAACAAAAACGAAATATGTGGTAAGAAATACCTAATTAATAGTATTTTGCGGTGAAAACAACTTAACTGTATATAAGTAACTGGGAAATTGACTTTTATATCATTAATTAAATATTGTACATACCAAGCAAATGAAACTCAAGTAATGATGAACAAACACATTTACAAATTTACAGATTTATATTAATATACATATAAGTGTGTGTTTGTGTGTTTGTATAAATGGAACTACCCAAGCCTATAGCCGTTGTTCAAAGGCATTTAGCAGCAGTATGTTAGTTTAGTGAAACGTATAATTTTGTAGTGAGCGTTATATTAGAAAATTTTCTGCATATGTATGCATGAGTTTACATATAAATATGACCGTCAAGTATGTGGCAATTATGATATTCAAGCATGTAAGTCAGCATCACTGGCATGCCAGTTAACATCCACACTACCATTGATATCATCACTATCCTCATCGTAAACATTCTACCTTACAAACGCAAGTTATGTGAGTGTGATAGTCAAGTGATTGGCTAGGTTTCATGACTACATAGTAATGTATGTTTTTACTGTTTTTCTTGTTGTTGTTATTGTTGTTCTTGTTATTGTTGTTGTTGATATCTTATGCACACTGCGTACGTAGTTACTGAGCTCTAATAACTTAATTAGTTATATTATTTATTTTTACAATGATAGACAGGGTGTCAGAAGTAAAGAGAGAGCGAGAGAGGCCAGAACAAGTGAAGAGATAAAAAAGACAAGCAAATGCCTTTCCAGAGGCAGCAAAAACATGAAAATTAAATAAATAAATTAAACCAGTCAAAATGGGGGAAAAAAAAAAAAGAATTGCGATAAAAAATAATAAAAGCTAGGTATGTAAAAAAAGAAATATGCGTGTGTGTGTGTGTGTGTGTGTGTGTTTCTATACGAGAAATGTCTGTAATGCTATCATCATTACACCATAAGTCAAGTATCATGCTTCTGCCGCTGCTGCTGCTGCTGCTGCTGCTCCTGCTGCTCCTCCTCCTCCTGCTGCATTTACTACTATTACTATTACTTTAGAACCGTTGCCGCTACTCCTCTTTACAATTTCACTTCATTGCTATCATCAACATGCCCTCATTACTCATCATCGTTTCAGTTTAAGTGTTCCACGAAAGAAGGCCTATCTCTTCTGCTTTATATAACTATGAATTTTTGCTTTCGAGTGCTCCTAGTGTTTTTTATTACAACTTCTGTTAATGATGGTCTTTTTTACAATATTTTCTGGTTGGTTTTTTTACTTTTTGTTTTTTTCTCTCTCTTTTTCTCTCTCTCTCTCTGACTTTGTTGGCAACATATACTTGCAAAACTGTATATATGTAGCGTAAAATCTGTATTAAATATAATTTATCTGAAAAGGAGAAAAAATCCAATTATATTTATTAAGCAGATATTATACAAAAATAAAAAAAAAATTAAAAAAAAAAATAAATAAAAATTTAAAAAAAACCATAAGAGCAGTTGAGATTTGTTTTTTTTTTTTCTTTTTTTTTTTGTTAGTGAAGAACTTAGAAGCAAATTAAACGAGAAGCGATATTCTGGAAATCCTTAAGGATGTTTTAGACACTTAGCAAATAAACTAATTAATTAAAAAATATTATCCACAATCTGAAAATTAGTTTAAAACATTTTTTTTTTTTTTTTCAAGTCAAACAACTATAGACTTAAAGCTTCAATAGTATGTTGGCTTTTTTTTTAGCATTTAAGGGGAATGTTTGTATGCTATAATTACTTATAAGAGAGTTTAAAATAAAAAAACTAAATATATTCGCTTTATATTATAATATAAAGCGGAGCGAAAATAATTGCGTAAAAAGACTAATGAGATTTTTAATGTTTTCCTCCCTTAACATAAGGAGACATAACATGTGTTACGGCATCAGCCAAAAAAGAAAAAAGAAAAAAAAATAAAGAACAAGGATAATTAACACATCACTCAATAAGTTCGTAGCATGACGTATAAATGTCTCTACTATTGATTGACAAGAGTGTACGATTTTTGAACAACACCAAATTTGAAAGGAAAGTTGCTAAGATGTCATGCCTTACCAGTTGTTTTAGTGACGCGAGTTTGAGTGTAATTTTCAAAATAGAGGAAAACTCGAAGCTTTATTGATGAAATGTTGCTTCTTCATGAGAAAGACTACCGTTCAGAGTCAGTCTTAGCTTAAAAGCTAATATAGCGACTCTTGCCCCTCGAAACCATTAATTTATGGGTGGCTTGATAATTTTAAACACAATTCTGTGTACATCGATTATGCTGAACGCTCTGCTCTAGCCGACCGAACTCGGCTGTTGTTTCAGAAAACATAAGAAAAGTGCATCAAATCGTTGTGGAAGGTATCGAAAGGTGAAATTGCATGAGATAGGTAACGCCTCAACGATATCGAAAGACAGCCCATCTATCATTTTGCCTGAGTATTTGTCGATGAGAAGAGAGGGTCTATTTGAAGATTAGTACTACCTAAAACTCATATGGATTTGTCAATAGTCAATCGGCATCTGTATGTCACGCTATGAACTTATTGAGTGATCTATCATTTTCTACTAAATGTTTATTCATTATTACAACTGACCGTTTAGGATGGAGATACTCGATACTCGACTCAGCTACATCGTGTCACAGACTGAGATATATTGGATATAGATATCCTTGTATAAGGACTTTCATTCGAATATATTTTTATTGCTTCTTTTTTATGGTTAAGATTGAGTTCAAAACATGAATCAATTGACGTAAATCGTCGGTACACATACTAGAGGAAAAAAAAAAGAACACAAGAAAAACTGGGAAATGTTCGTTAGATGTGTTCCAGCCAAGTTGTCGACTTAAAAATTCCGATGACAGGGACATGCCAATACCATTAGCATTAGTGTAACATGAACTACTTAAACTCTTTGTTCTGCTTAAATGGTTTCTTGGTAATGTCGGTCAATCAAAAATCGGAATATATGTAAAAATAAATGCGTGGACGGTGACTGCATTATAGACTACACGGCACAGCTTCACGGCATGAAAAGGACTTAGGGTTCGCATCTGGTTTCTCAGCCTGCAAATCAATTTCTTGGTACTGGCTGCAATCGAAAGACGGGCCGTAGTTTTCAATTCGAATATGATATCGAATTTATTGTACCCTACACCACTTGCGATAAAGGGTATATTAACTGAGTGCGATCGTATGTAACCGGCAGAAGAACTTAAGATGGACTCACATTTTATTAAACCAATCGATTCAGAATCACAATCTGAATTCATCGGTCTTCCCTGCAACGCCTTACGTATATGTTACGGTATGTTAAGTCGGTGCGAATGTATTACGCAGAAGGTAGGTAACACCCAGGACAACTTATGTCGACCTCGATCGTTTCAGAAGCGTTTTCTCTATTCATTTAAGCTTCTCTGTCCGTCTGTCTGCGACTTGTCGATGTATATGTTGTTGCGTCGCCAAAAGATTTGTAACGAGAAAGTTCGATTTCATTTTCACGCCTCTTTTTCGCCTATAGGATCTCCCACAAAAGCTTTCGACTTCATGCGGAGACAGGTTATAATTTATCAGCAGAATATGTGAAGAATTTCTAGAAGAAAACTAAAGCAGTGTAGACTATTTAATGATCGGTAGTAGGGTCGCTTGCAACAAATACTCGGAGTAATGTGAAATTTGCGGATTGGAACTTTTCGTCATTAATATGAGCATGAGGTTGGTCGAAGACGCCATTTGGCAGGCCATGGGTCTTGGGAATTATTGCTTTGCATTGATTTATTGTTTTTTTATTATTAATAGAGTTTTCCAGTTTCCTTTAAAGCAATGATTTTAATTAAATTGCAATGAATTTTCCGTGACTTTGTAAGTGTACTAAGCGCGAACGAAAAATTAGCCCTGATTGCAATTAAAAAATGAAATGAAAACTTTTCAGTTTATTTCACTTATTAAACTCAAATTATATTATCTAATAGAAAATTTTAAAATAATTAATTATATTCCGCTCATGAATTGTCATCATCATCGAGGAGATAATATGTAAATTTCGAGAAACGAAACTTTCGCTAAAGATTATCACATTCATAGAAAGTACGAATGGAAGGAAAAAACAAAAAGAATGTTAAATTTTAGCAAATTTCTACCAGATCCAAAATGCTTGAACGTTTCCTTCTCGCTCCGTTGACGGTTTCATATGAATACTTTTCTTCGTCTTCTTCGTCTTTCTTTTTTTTTTTGTTGTTAAGGATGCGTGCTTTACTTGTGTGCTTTCAGGGCTCGTCATTTTATGGCTTTAACCGCAATTCTTGTTTGTAAAAAGAGAAAAGGAAAATACAATTCCCTGTTGCTGTTGCTGTTGCCATGGTATCCGTAAACGATGAATAAAAACGACGCAGGTTTAGGTACGGCAAACATATGCGTATCCATCCACCGCTCAAGTAGACATTAACCTAATAGCTTCTTACAATTTCACATAATTTATAGTTTTTGATTTCCTTTTTTCTTTTTCTTGTTTTTTTTTTTTTTTTTTTCTTAAGTACACAGTAGTTGATACTAAAAAAAAAAACAAAAAAAATAAAAAAAAGTAAAAACAAAGTTTTTCGTTATAAAATATATTGTATGTGAAGTGATATGATTACAAAGTTTACTATTAAATACTTAATTAACTTTGAACAGCACACAAAACAGCATAACAGAACGTTTGACTGCAAAAATCTTGTACACGACATAGTAACACATTTAAGTTTACCAGTCAGCCTTATGCATAAAGAGAAAATTTGATTGAAAAATAGAGAACTTTTTTTGATTTATATGTTGAAGCATGCTTTAAAAGCGTTGTCAGGAACGTGTGGAAAATTGTGCTTGAAAGTTTGTAGTTGTGAAGTAATTATCTTCTATGAAAGCAATATATTCAACACGCATATAAATTGCTCCTCTCGACCTTAGAGAAGTAAAAAAATGCATTCCTATACAAATCTGAATCATATCTGAATAAGTCGTATTATTCCCAAGTCCATTCTCCAAAAAAAAAAAAAAAAAAAAAAAACCTTCATCTGTAGATTTTTATCTTAAGGTAATTTGTAACTCAGAAATAAAACACACGCTCATAGAAAACATTCATATAATAAAAAAGACAGCCAGGCAACAAGTTTTAAGTTAAGTGGATTAAAATCACTTTCAAAATGAACGGCTCTCATATATATGAGAATAGATAGGAAAAAATAGGAAAAAAAAAAAAAAAAAAAAAAAAAAAAAATGCCAACAACACGCGGTGTTCCCAAGCGGTCCCCCATCTAAGTACTAAAAAAAAACATCACGCTTTTGTTTCACCCGGTTTTATCATTTTCCTATTGTCAGAACAATCTCGAAAACAATTTTTCCAAATGCGGCGTTTTAGTTAATAATAGAATACAGTTCAGATCGTGATAGGTGTTTGCCTTTTCTGAGCACATTTTTTTTTGTTACCCACAAAAGCCATTATTAAGAAATTAACGTTGCAAAGCAACAATTGACTAACGATAATATAGCAAAAGTGTGTGTAACAATATAATTACCAACCATGTAAAATATGCACATAAGCAAAACACTTAAAATTCGCAAAACATTTGAAAGTCGATTTTTAGGTGATTCCGTAAATCGAACAATTTTCTCAATTCCCTTAAATCACGATCGGAGACAAAAACATCACATTATCCGTCGAAGCAGGTTGAAGACGTTCGCTACTTTCACTCTCAGCATTGCGTTTCTAAGCATTATTTTTCCTAATTTTAATAATCACATGCGCTGGCTGACGACTTCCCAGACTTTGACAAAAGAGGACCGATTAGCAGGATAACAGGTGTAAAAGTTCCACCCACCTCATAAAGCCGCCCTAATTCACAATTACGTAAATCTTAATCTTGCCTTTAAAGTTCTTAGCGTGTTTAATACACAACACACCTACGATTTATTTAATCGATTAGATATCAAGAGAACTTAAGTCTTAACAAATTTCAAAACTTATCCAAGATTTTTAAAATATTTCGATAACAAGAACGATTCGAAGCACGCCTCGAGGTAGTTTTGATGGCAATTCCTAAAAAGAAAAGAAAAAATCCACCACCTGCGTGGCCGAGTAGGCAAGTGGCCTCAACTAACAAGAAATCGTAAGTGCGTTAGAGTTTCGAACAGAGCCGGCAGATAGATAGCCTTAGATGCTAATCTTTTAAATTTTTCAATTTCACGATTCATTACAATGACAATGACAATAACAATAACAATAATAATAATAATAATAACAATAATGATAATAAAAAATATTTTAGAATTTTCCGAAACCCATTCGTAAAATCGCTATTAGCAAAATTTGTTTTATTGATGTGATTTTCCGCTTTCGAAGGTCATATCAATATCGATATTAATCGGGCGTATTGTGTGGTTGCGCTGTGAAAAGAGTTATTTAGTTAAAAATTTCTCTTATGAAATTCATTTAATGCCCGCCACGCCGGCACCGATGAGAAGCAGCTCTGGATTGTGCCAGAGTCTTGTAAAAGAAACTTTCATAATCTCTGTAATTTTTTAAACACATATTGGTGCACATATTTGGAATTCTATTGTTTTATATTTGGTCTGCAGTTTTTAATTAAATATTTGAGGTAGAGAATTTTTACAAAAATTTTATTTCATTCTTTTTACTTTGTTTTTGTTTTTGTTTTGCTTTTTTTTTGTTTTTTGTTTTTTGTTTTTTTTTTATTATTACTATACTTTCAAAATCTAACAACAACGTGAACAAAAGCAACAACAACAGGAACAAAATTGGGTCAACATGAGTTGGTTGGTTTTATTCCAAGTGTTTTCGTTTTGTTGTATTTTACGGTTGCCTGATGACATTTTAAAAGTGCACTTGTTTGTCTGCAGCGTTCAAGAAAAAATTCCCTCAACACATTGACTTAAATAAATGGATTTTATTACTGCTTACCCATGCACTCATACAGACAGAGACATATGCATGTGTGTGTGTGTGTGTATGTATGCATGCATGCATGCATGCATGCATGTATTTATCTATCTATCTATCTATCTATATATCTATATATCTATATATATATATATATGTGTGTGTGTGTGTGTGTGTAAAAGTAAATAAAATTCTGTTTTACAGAGTTTATAAAGTAATCGAGAAATAGTAGAAAAAACAATTCAAAAAGAAACGAATTTTTTTAAATTTATTTTTTTATTTTTTTTTTATTTTTTTTTTTTTTTTGACGAAAATTTAATGTGAGAGAATGGGTGGCAGCCAAAGCTGACATATATATGCTCAAGTGCTTGCATATGCAGGGACAACAATCACTATGCAATAACTGGATATTTGCTGGAAACATATACATAATATTCCGAATTTATAATAATGGACTCTTTCGTCGGGTGAAAACGGTAGTGAGCGTGTGTGCGTGTGTGTGCGTGTGTTTATATGCTCTCAAGTACTTATGGGTCCAACTAGGCTGTCATGCGTTCGGGGATTAATTAAGTTTATGAATATTCAACAGCAATTATACATTAACAAAAATAACAACAACAACAACAATAACAACAACAACAGCAGCAATAACAATAACAACAATTTCTGTTATTTTTGTTTTTCTTTCTCTCTTGTGTTTTTTCATTTTTTCTTTTTTTTTTTTTTTTCGTTTTTTTGCTTCTTTATACAAATATCGAATAAAACAAGTAACAGTATTCGGGGCAATTCACACAATGACACATATATGAGAGTATTGTAGAGTATTGTATATATAGACCTTAAGGCAAATTACTGATGGCCATGAAAGCATTATGTTAACACAATAACACAGAGAGACATTCGCAGTAATATGGTGCGTATATTGTTCGCAACGTTATGAACGTGTGAAATTATTTATTATTTAAACGTATCTCGCAAATATTATTGTAACTGGTGTTGAATGGTGCATCAGGATGACTGAATGTAACGAAACGAAACGAAACGAAACAAAGCGAAAATAAAGGAATAAACAAAAGTTTAAACGGAAATCAGCTCATTGAAATTTGTAAAGATTAAAACAAACAAGACAAGCAGGCAAACCAACTGAAAAAATTTCCTGTTCAAAGGATATCATCGTGGAGTATTACGTGTAATGAGTTTAATTAACATGACATCTCATATGTAAATTATGTTCTGTTTTATCGTTTTATCTGTCGCTGTGTTTGATATCATATCCCTTCCTCTCACCTCTCGCTCCCGCTCTGTCTCTCTCTCACTCAGCGTATGTGTCTTCTTAATATTAAATCCTTCTTAATTTGCACATAAAATTATCTGTTGAATAATATGCAAACGCTTAACGGACTCTACGCGGAAAAAGCGAATGCATATTTTTCTGTAATTAATTTTAATATTATAATGGCAACTATTCTTCCCACCACTGAATTAATTTTATTTATTTAAAAAAAAAAAAATAAATAAATAAAAAATAAAAAAAAGTTTTTTTTTTTTTTCAATTCAAAGATATCAACAAACGTTAGAGATATTGTCCTACTCAGCTTTAAAATTTGGAAAGGTTGATGTCATGAAAATTTCTCAAATATATTGGAGCACGTAATGGTAATAAACAGAATGATTGAAGAATAAAATGTTTCTTATAAGAAAATAAACTTGCATTTGTTTACTGTTTTAAGTTAGAACAACTTTAGCAGAAAGCTGCAACGCTATCAGTAAATACCTCCTAGAACTGTCTCCACAAACAAGTAGGAAACCTGATACACTTACCATAGCACTGACTGAAAAGTTATAAAGAGTTGATGGAGTAACGCAGATGGACGACGCACTTTATTCTCGACTGCAAGACAACATAATTATTACGAATGATTCCATTTTTCGATTTTTGTATCTGCCACTAGTGCTTGCCCTCTGCACGCTATAGAAGCCGGCATATTCCGGCTATGTTGTATTTAGCCTCTAAAAAACATTGCGGACTGCAAGTGTTTGTTTGACAGATGTTGGAATGTAACGTAATTGCGCGTCCGCATCGCCATGCAGTTCGACTAATTATGTGCGAACCCATTAATTCAGGCATCTGTCATTATCTATCACTAAGTAATAGAACATCATTGTGTCCCGCATTTATCTGTCAAGCGACTCGGCATAGCCTCGAACATTGGAAGATAAATGTAGATAAGGCATAGCCGTACATATATTTCCTTCTTATCAGATATTGGGGCGAGAGTTTGCGTAATTACCAATTGTTAGTCGACGGAGATGATGAGTTTGTTCGTCACGCAGATGCATCGCCTATGTTACACGTAGAGCAATATACTCAGTATGTACCGTTGTTTTGTGACGGCGGCGACGATGGGATTTCTTGTCATTTAAGTTAATACACATTAACATGACTTTGCGAGAACAATTGTACAGATATGTGATATCGAAAGATCGAAGGGCATCGTTTAGCACGTTTATCCCGCACACAACTCAATCCATATTGAGTTACACGGTCAGTAAATTATAGAGGTAAGGCATTAGTCTCTACTAAAGCAATATCTGTAACACTAATAGAAGTTTACGTTTCCTTGCTATTCACCTGCGTCCAGGCTTTTTTATCATTCTCCTGCGTACGCAATAAAGCAACAAAGAGTAATTCCCAAGGTGTAGCAAAACTTATTCCCCCTACGTGCCGAGCTCAGCTTTTGTCAATTGGTGCAGTATATAAAATAGGCGGTTCCACCAGCAGGTGTATCTCTCTGTTACTAACGGTTAAGTGATTTATCTGTCACCTAATGGAGCCTATGCGCGCTGAAATGTGAGTAATATGTAGCGCACCATATAGTGCGGATGTAAGTGCTTGCCATATCTATGAGCATAAAGAGACCGCAGATTTAAGATATACCGCCACCGCCGTTATCTTTGAACTAAAAATTTCTATATAAACTCTGAAATACCAACCACTTGGATCTCACCTTTTCCGCAGGTGCCCCTTTACCTCTTTTTGGTACCTTCAATAAATATCGCGTATGTTCGTGATGTGATTGATTTTCTCATTTCTAATGGATATAAAAGATTCATGAAAATGTGTGCGTGTTTAAGCGTCAAACGACGCCTTCTATACCTTATGGTGCTTACTATTTTTTATTATTTTTTAAATACTTTACAAATTCATTTTTTACTTAATTCGGAAAATGAAAAGTTAAAAAAATATTAATATCCGGACAATTAAGGACATGTTCGCAGATAGTGCTAAAGTCACGCATGCAACTCACCGTTAATTGAAATTGCTTTACAATGAAAGAAAAATCAGGTAAGAACATTATAGTCGAACTTCAGATACCCTACACCACATCACATTCGTTTTGGTAATAGGACGCGACAATATTTTCATGTAAAGGCATACGTCCCATGAAAGGCCGCATTTCGGGGGATTCCTAAGACATCACACGGCCCGATAAAAATTCAACAAAATTAATTAATTTCCCAAACATTTTACTATTTTTCAGTTTCCATCATGGAAAACGAGAAATTGTGCGTTCTCTCTCACATATAAGTGCTTGTTTTTCATGGCGACCCCTATATATGTTAGGGCCTAAAAAGTAGACCTATTTGATCAAAATCCTTTACTCTTGATTTTTTTACCAAACTGTTACTATAGACCGATTTTCATCCCAAAATATTAAAAATAAAACCATTTTCTGAAGACCTTACCATTCATGCGAAATATTAGAGGGAGTGAGGTCGAAGAAACGGACCCATGTGGTTTAAATTCTATTTATGTCAAATTATTATCATGAAAAAATTTGCATTGTAAAGGATTAATAGTCAGAACTTTTTGATATACAAGGGCCTACATTTTCTGAGAATTCTTATATGCGATGGTATCCAAAAAATAGACCTACGTGGTCCAAATTCGGTTAACAACTTAATAAACTTTCTCCATAAAATGGTGAAAAATAGATTTTTTTATCCTTTCAGTTTTCGTAGGAACGGTTATGTGAGATGGCCTTCAAAAATTTGCCCCAACAAAAGCAATTTTTTTGTATCAATTTAGAATATCGAGGTGGTATTACTCAGCGACTTTTGTGGAGAAATTTTGAAAATTGCAAAATTTTTTCAGTGACTGACTTTTCAAAATAAGATGGCAGTGGGTGAAAAAGTGGACTGATCCGAATGATTTTCAATAGCGTCCGCCCTTCGGTCAAAGCAGCAAATTTCATCAAAATATCTCAGACTTGGAACCTATAGGTTGAACATAATAATACATGAACCGACATCAGACGGACCGGCGAATATGCGGGCAGACGGACGGATAAGCTTAGATTGCCTCAGAATCCCAATAACAGGTGGGCATATTTTAAGACTTTCTGGCTGTTACGTATGTCCGCACAATCTCAATCTGTTCTATGCCACAAGTGATGTCGGGTGTAGGGTATAATGAATCAAAAAGGTTTTCAATAGTTTCGACAAGAGCTAACTAGAAAATGGTTGCATATGAAAATATGCTACAGTCAACCAGAGAGCATACATTTAAAATATAATGAATTTTTAAAGGTCTCGTATTTTTCAAACTGGTCAGAAGAAAAGGGGGCATTAAATTAGTATCCCCAATGGACAATTATTTTGAAAATTGCTTTTTTATTTCATTTATTTGCATATGTAACAAACTCTAAACTCTTTCTCTATCTTTGAAAATAAATAAACAAAGATGCGTATAAATCTAAAGACATTTTAATTAAATAAAATATTTATTTTCATATTAATATGAAACTAAGTTCGTTATGGACATATGGACGAAATTCTACCAAACCAATTTTCACCATAAACATAAAGATTCAGATTTCATAGAAACGCATTCAAACAATTGCCCCAGCCGAACTAAATTTTTCATATCAATCTAGAATGTCGAAGTAGTTGATCAAGAAGCTCCCTGGAGAAATTTGAAAAAATTGCAATTTTTTTCCTTATAACGACTTTTCAAAATAAGGCGTTATTTACCGTTTAGGTCGGGAAAGTGGACCGATCCGAACCACTTTCAATTGCGTTCGTCCTTGGATCGAAACACGTCAGTGCACCAAACTTCTTCATATCTCAAAAACTGTCACCTGTATGTTGAAGAGACGTACGAACAAATGAAGAGACTTAGGACAGACAGACAAGCTAAGCTCAATTCAGAAAGTGATTCCGACTCGATTGATATTATAAAAGGTGGATCGATCTAATCCTTCTGGGTGTTAAGAATGTCCGGATAGACTTAAGATGTTCAGTACCATAAGTGCTGTGGTTATAAAAAGGGAGGGGTTTATACAAACCCCCAAATTGGTCGGTGGGATATTATTCAACGAGTTCGATGGCCTTTGTCTAAAATACCGATAAGTAAATTACTACCCAACTCGAATAAATCATTTTCAAGTGCATATATTTCTTATACGTTATTAGCGTTGTGGGTCTATGGGTAAAACCAATAAGAAATTTTTTATTTTCATTCACGTATATATGTATGTATGTAGAAGAAGATATGATGACCTCTTTTTTATGTGCTATTTGGCACTGCATAGCAAAAGTTTGTTTTTATTGAAGTAATTTTTCATATGTGTATGCATATGTACTCGTGCGTATGTGTACGCTTGTGTATGTGTTTCTTTTTTTTTTTTAAAGGTGAAAGACGCACTTCACAAAGTACGTATACACTGACATGCAACAAAGTTATGGGTATGGAACCCATAGCTACACTCAGACCACAACCTATACAAAGTTACCTGTTAAAAAATTGTCATGAGACTTTTACTATAAAAAGCTATAAAAAACAAAAAAGAAAGAAAAAAGAAAAATGAAAAAAAAAAACGAAGTAGGAAAAGAATAAAAGAAAGAAAAAAGAAAACAAAAAGAAAGTTAAAAGTGAAAGATGCACACACTTACGCATCTCTATATACTTGTACTTGTACTTGCACACACACACACATATATATATATATATATATATATGCGCACTTACGACAAAGAAGCGACCATAAAATATAGAATGTGAACAATTTTTTATAGTAAAGCATAGTGAGAGAGAGGAAGTTATTGCGGTTAAAATATTTCATTTCACAAATTCGCACATACATATATATGCACATATGTATATAGGTGTGCATATGCGGGAGACAAATGCTTTTAACAACTATTTCGTATTTCGAATGCTTTCTACTCTGTTCTGGTTTGCATTTCACGTTAACTGTCGAAAACAATCGTAAAACGACAAATTCTTTAAGCAGCTAAAAATAAAGTAAAGACATAAACATAAAATAAGCACCGCAAGTAATTCAAAAAAAAAAACAAAAAAAACAAAAAAAACAAAAAACCAACTTTATACCAAGAACCATAGAATCGTTGTAAGGTCAGAATATAAAATAAATTTGTGCTTTTCCTCTAATAGATACAAGCGACTTTAGATCCAAAATGCTTATATTTGTCGGTTTGCCAAAAAAACAAAAAAAGCGAAAAAAACGCAAAAAAAAGTTGAAAAAAAAAAACAAAAAAAACAAAAAAAACTGACAATTACACTAAAAGTGGTTGCTCTGCGTTTTTAGAATTTCATGCTTTATACTTTCGTGTCATAGTTGCGTCACCTAATGTTCATTATTTTGGTGCGTGCGAAAAACCAGTTTTTTAGTTTGTTAAGTTTTTGCTTAATTTGTTTCATTCTGCCATTGTTCGTGCCTTTGCTTAACGCATTCGAACTCAAATAAAAAAACTTATGCAAGTTATCCACATTCCTCGTTTCTAATGATCTCGGTCATTAACTAATGACCGACTCTTGCATTTGATTTGCACTCACTCTCTCTCTCTCTCTCTCTCTCTCGCGCGCGCGCTACGCATAAGATATATTCAAATCACATTCACATTCACATTCACATTTAAATATTTGTGTTTGCATTTTCCATTTCCTCAACGCTTTTCACTATTACGGACTCATCCTCTTTCCTGTTAGCGATAGCGATATTGGTCGCTAAGAGTACATACACCGGCTGAAGTTATTTTCAAATTCAATGCTATAGCAATCACTAGGGATTCCAATGATAAGAGGCAGCAAAGATTACAGCAGTACAGTATATAACTGTAACGTTGTCTTGCTATCCCGCTATCCCTAGCGTCGCTCTCCTCTAATTATTACGTGCTGGCACGTATTTTTAACATTTCTTTCACTTGACAAGCCATTTATTGGCAAAAATTCGCAAAATATATATTGATCAAAATACTTTCAATCATTTTCTGCAACTTTTTCGCATCCTGGCGATACCGTGTCGAAGGAACGATGTTCGATTTGGCTGTGATCCAATCATTGACCCATTGCCGCACTTCTTCAGCATTTCGAAACCGCGTGCCGGCCAAGCCAAGCTGCATCGATGTAAGTAAGCAAGTAATCACCAGAGGGCGTTATGGCTGGGTGTGGCAGAAAGTCCCATTCGAACTCCAATAATGTTTCCTTGATAACGCTTATAACGAGCATCCGCATGTCAGCCCCTATTGCTGGTCTTTTTTGCAGAAACATTACGTTCAGTTTGTACACTTGCAGTAAAAGTTTCATTCGGTTTTATCAGCTCGTTAATGCACTACACCACGTTAATCGCATCATCTGCAGAACAATACTTTACGGCGAAGAATATTCCGGCTTCCGTGTCGACATGGATGGCTCTCCTGGACTAAACCACCAGCAACCTCATCATACACACTTCTACAAGCGTTTGATGCAATTCGGCAGCAGATTTCTTCACATCAAACAACAAAACTAATGAATGGATGAAAACGCAATTCTGATCGTTCCATTATCAGCTACTACACCGTCACTATATACACTAAATAACTCGAATAATAGCAAATCGAAAACTATTGTTTTTTTGGAGCGAAAGTTTAGAATCACACGAATCATCAATAGATATAGCTGATCAAAATACATGCAAGCATTTACTCTTATTCAGATTGGATTACCTGACGGTCGTATCCATTTATGTTTAAGTAAATTTTACTTTTTCTATTAAGTCTCAAGATTGTCTGTCCTTGGGTCTCAAGGCAAGTAAGATCAAGTTTGCTTTCTACAACCATTTGAGTTCTCATCGATAATTTGATCGTTAGCAACAGGACGATCAGATCGCAGGAAAGAGAAACCGAATTAGAGCTGGAGATGAATTATTTCATCGGTGTGCTCGCGTTAGCTAACAACATATGCTATTCTTCTTCTTAGGACGAGTAAGGAAATATTAGAAGAAAAAAAACTTGCTTGAGCAATAATATGGAATGTAGGTATGAGTGTTGTTTGCATTTAGTAATGTATGGGAAGGTGTTTAGTAAAATGTTGTTATTTTAGTGAGTAAACCGAGCTAAGCTGCTAAGCTTTTTATGTTTTCCTTGTAATACGAGCCTGACTGAGGTTCATAACAGAATGACAGAAGAAATCTTTTATTTAAAACGTAATATTGCAATACTTACAGTAAACTATTTTCAAGTCATACCTGAAAGAGAAGAGAAACGAGTTATTTGAGTATTATGTGAAAATTCATGTAAATTCAATTTTTAGTTATGGAACAAAAAGATGAAACACAAGAGTTTTTTAGAACTTTTTTATTATCAAAAAAAAGTTGTAGATTAAACGAAGATTTTATTTTTCTTTTTATTTCTTTTTAATTTTTTTATTTCATTATTATTATTATTTTTATTTTTGTATTTTTTTCCTTCTAACAATATGAGTTAAAATTCACTACAGCTGTTAGAGTTACAAACATTTAGCCGTAAGCTATTTAAGTTTTCAATGAATTATTAAAAAGAAAGGAGAAAAAAATAAAGTTTAAAACATAAACTATTAAATCTGAGAACAATATGAACAGTGAATATAACTTGGATTAAAGTTTAAAAGAGACCAGAGGCTCACCCGAAAAAAAATCTTATGATAAAAGAATAATATAATTAAAATAGGTTAATGTTATAAAGGGACAAGCAAGAAAATTGTATTCGGTCGGGACCGAATCTTTTACACGCATCACCGTTTGCCCCAAAAAATGGCAAAAGAAGTAAAAGAACAAAATTCTCATGCTCTATAATACGGAGTAGACGCACTTGATTTTTTCTATTTGCTAAATAAAAGTTTTTGTCGTACAGGCGTTGTTGTGGGCGTTGTAGGCGTGTCGTTTGCAAATTTGTAGGCGATATCTTCATTTTCGCTAACGGGACAATGTTTACCACAAATACTACAAAGTTGCGCAAACGGACATATGGACAGACTAGCATGCGGACATGCCTAGGTGCATTCTGCGCGTTATAAAGGCATTGAGGAGATAATTCAATTTTCACACCACACTACTATTGGGTAGACGTGGTCAATTTTTTCCATTTTTGTGCACAGCATCGTCCATAGAATATGTTTTTGTGCACTTGTACGCTGTAGTTTATAAATAATAAGCAAACAAGCAATTTTTTATTCTTTTTGCCTAACAAAAGTATTCTCATTTTACTGTGGACTGTGGACGGGTCGTTCGATCGATTTGGCTCATCTTCTATACCACGCTGCGTGCAAGAACTTCCAATGCTGTTGCCAAATTTGGAGTCGACAGTTTCATTTTCGCGGCCAGAAGACATTACACAGACGGATAGACGGACATGCTTAAATCGATTTACAAGTTAATGCTAAGCAAAAAAATATACACGCTTTGTGGGGTCTCTGAGGCCTTCTTCCGGGCGTTGCAAACGTTCTGACAAAGTGAATATACCCCTTATCCTGCGGTGATGGGTATAAAAACAAACAATGTGTGTGAATATAAATCATAATTAAATGATGCTTAATGTGATTAAAGCACATGCACACATATTCGTTAACTATATGCTAATTATGATTTAAAAATTTTCTCTGTAATTAAAATATAAATTCAAAATACGATATAAAAAAAAAAAAGAAAAAAAAATGTATATAAAATTGAAAAAACATATAAATACGATAAGCGGCATATTGGTGTAAAGCGTTGATTTAAAAAAATTACTGATAAAAAACGCTTGACATACTATTTGAAGTAGACCTGGGACGTCTCTCATCTTCGTGGTATTCAGTTAGTTATTGATTTTGACGGTGGCGATGGATTGCTTTACGCAACCAAGTTTTGTAGAGCCGTGAATAGACAAATCGTTGCGTACTGTAATTACTGCGTTGTCGATAAAAAATCTTTTGGAACTTTTTTAATAACCTAGCTTTTAAGGGAAGTTGTGGGCAACCCGTACCAATTTTCAAATCCGATCCGTTAAATTAATTTCAAAAGTACATGAGTGACATTTTCCACTCCAAGACTGACTCCGGAATTGACGATTTCAACAATTTGAGAACAAGATCAAAAAATACACATGCATACATATGTCTACATATATATATATATATATATATTTATATATTTATTTATATATATACGTTTGCATTATATATTTTATCTATATACTGATTATTTTTTATTTAATATTATCTAGCATATGTTATGTATTGTATATATACATAAATACGTATGTAATAATATGTATGTAATACATTGCGTATTGCAGAGCTAAATAATTAAGAAACAAAACTATTAAGTCGTCATAACCGGTTTCAATTCCCAATGCGCCAGACCATACTTTACTCACGCTTGCTTTTTTGGTCGTAGCTAAGGTTTGTGCCCGATCGGTAAGGGCATAACACTTATCGACACCTCCCAGACTGCGGCCATCTCCTTCTTCATTCTTCACTTCTTTCTGACCATCATCGTGTTATACTTATAGTGAACATCCCCTGGGTAATTGGTCATAGAAAAATATATATATATATATATGTGTGTAGATATAACGCAAGGCGGGCTTGCCTGCGTATTCAAATATATATTTATATATATGTTACATACATTACATATGTGTGTATACATTGTTTTAGTTTTATCCCATTAAAGCGCACATAACATGCTTTTCCCCAACTTTGCACTAGCGGAAGAGCAATATTTCCTGCTTACTACCACGGAAAACGCTATTGAATCTTGTGGTGTGAGAAAGCATCGACGAGTTAGAATATAGTTAGTAGTATATCGAAACCACCAACCAAAAGCTAAGGAGCACGTCACGCAAGCAACACCTACAAGGACGATAAAGTCGGCTATCTATGGCACCTCAACGCCATCATCACCGTTAGGGGAATCAAGTGGGCGCAGTGTATAATAAAATATAAAAATTGACGCATGCCAGAGCTCAATGAGTCTCACTTGCCCAAACTGAACTGCATTATCCTATTTACTGCTATATCCAGCAGAAATATTGCTCTTTATTATTAAGATTAATTTTAATCGATAGCTTATTGTCTGCCCCAGCAAGTCTTCAAAATAATTCATTCGGCACGGAATGTCAGAAAAATAAGAAAAGTTGATGACCATGAACAGCGTCTTGGATGAAATATCTTATGTGCCAGTCTTTCCAATAAGAATTCAATTTTCATTTATTCTTTCTTAAAACTGAATTGTAGCGCTAATGGTAAACGTACCGAAGCAGTGAACTAATTAATGCCGTTGTGTCTTTTCAAAATAGTCGATGCACGAAATGCCACTATGCGAGTCCCAAGCGAGTGCAAAGACCATAATATTGTCAGCTGACTTTTGACTTTTTAGTCACTTTAGGCAACGTTCACCGGCTGCTGCCCACTCAACTGACGATCTATTCCATGTTTCATCTATCGTCACATACCGATGCAGGAAATGCCTTTTGTCTGGTTTGAGCAGCTCCAGACAGCGCTCTGCATCGTCGACGCGCTGCTTTGTTTGCTACGGTGTGAGGAAATCCGGCACACACTTTCAACAGGGCTTTCTCGTCGGACAAATGTTACATGATACAAAATACCGCTTACCTCATGCAACTTCAGCCTTCGGTCTTCCAAAATGACTCTGCGCACTTAGTTTACATTTTCGAGAGCAATTGCCGGATTCGCTCAGCCAGAGCAGAGCGTACAGCTTTATCGGTATTTGTACGACTAAGTTTAAGTTCAGCATTTACAGTCAATAAAACTTCATTTCTTTGGTGCAGTGCATCCACAAGACTTATCAACCGATTGCCTGACCTTAACAGTATTTTCACCCACCAAAAAAACGATATTAAGTCAGCATACGGAACTCCTTTTACCCCTTGTTTCGACAACTACTAAGCTCACTAAGGTCACTAAAACTATGGCTGTAAGCTGTAAGCTCATAACAATTTTGTCGACACGTCTCGTTCAAAATACGTTTCGCATAAAATCTGACTCTGACTTAAAATCCACACGAAGTTTTGATATAGTTTTTTGTGCATTCTTCATAGATACATAGATGATACAATGATAAACTGTATGAAATATATATTTATATATATATATATATGTGATACTTTTTATGTAGATGTGAATGTATTAAATTAATGTGAAACTATGCTGCACAGCATGGGTTAATGCTAGAGATAATTTATATTTATTTTAATTTCATAATTTTTCATTTATAATTTCATGGAAAATGTAATTTTTTATTTTTTATTTTTTATTTATTTATTTATTTATTTCTTTATTTTTTTTTTACAACAGCGTAGATATACACAATAACTATTATGTAAAAAGAATTAAATGGATAAATTAAATTTTAGTTTATATTCTATGCCTTTTTGCTCGTTTTGTGGTTTCCAATTCTAAATGATTTTCAAAACTCTTCCTTCCTTTTTAAAAGTGTTGATTAGTAAATGGACTTGATTGCATTGTTTTCCGTTAAAAAAAAAAAAAAAAAAAAAAAAAAAAAGGGGGAAAAAAAAGAAAAGAGAAATGAAAATTATCCTTCTGATAATGATGATGATGATGATGATGATGTTAATGATGATGTTAATAATATGCAAAAACTGAACAATAACTGTTAGCACGATGTTAAACAATACTCAGTTGTTTTTAGTATTGCACGCAAATCTGTATAGAAAACAGACTTCGTCGAGCAGGCATTGTTTCAATTAAAAAAAAAATAAAAAAAAAAATAAAAAATAAAAAAAAAAAAAATAAAATAGACAACAATAACAATTGAAAAGAAAAAAATCTCTAACAATAGTCAAACGAATTGTAAACACAACAGACATACAAATAAACAATAAAATTCTTTAAAGTAAAAACGAATAATGGAACGAATGGAAGGCATGAAAAGTTCTTTTCGATTCCAATTTCGTATATGCAAAATTATAAAGGGCTAAGTTAAGTGCATATCGTGCTCGCGCACAGATAGTATGGCATTAAATTTTAAGAAAGAAAAACGCGGCCCACAATAGATTTTGCATTGATTAATAAAATGAAATGCACTAAGGCTGACATCATTCAATATTATTGCAGGCAGGTCGGTTCATGGATATCGGGAGGATATAACAAAAAATATTGCCACCCTTTTTAAAATTCACTTTAAAAAATATTAACCGAAACTTCGACTTATTATAATCTCTTCCGATTTAAATAATTTCTTGAATTTTAAATTTGGATATTTTTTTTTTTTTCGTTTGCAGTCCATCCATACATCTGCTTATATTCAATAATATATTAAGTGTACTGATCAATGAAATTTTCAAAATATGTTTTCTTTTTAAGGCGATTAACTTATGTGTATTTAGGCTAAAACTCTTAGTTAGTTAGCAACGTTGAAGATGATAATCAAGTTTACATCTTAGCAAATATAACGCTTATAATGCTTGCTGGCTTTAATTGCAGCAAGTCAAGTAATAAGAATTATTGAACTTCCTCGAGATGAGTTGCTGCCAGTGTTCGTATACTTTTATTATAATAATTTCAGGGGAAGTTGGGCTTGACAAAGCCTACGTTAGTAGAATATGTTAGTATCGAAGGGAACGATTGTAAAATCGGGCAGTGCTCCTCTCATCTCGGAAAATTAACCTTCTCTAGTTTATTGTATACTTAAAACCAAATTCATTTAGTTTGAATGCCTCGAAAAAAACCGTAGTCGTAACCTTTACGATAACAACAAAAACAATGTTCGCAAGTTTGAAATGTTAACGCGACAGTGTGCATAGTTAAGATCTAAGAGCAGGCCTCGTGTTGTATCAAATAGTTAGAGCAGAGTTTCGTTGAAGAAATTGCTGCAAATATTTGCTTTTAAACACTTTGTAGAGTGGAAAACATTTTATTAAAGTCCGCTTTACTCAATATTTCGATGGCAGATACGTCCACTTTAACCCATTGTCGAAAGCTGACATATGTCATGTAATATGTAATATGTAGGTATATATAGCCGGCACCCGTTACCTTGTGAACAGAAAAGCCGCTTGCTTGTTCTCCTTTCTATGAAATCCGAACGATCGTACGATAGGAGATAAAATTTGAAATTTTCATTTTTAGCTTAGATCCAATCATTAGTATTAAAAGAGTTCTCTGCTGTCGGTCCTTACACTATGTTGTTATAGCAAATACATATTCGTAGCGATAACATTTTATAAGAAAATCCAACAAGGACGGACGGACGGATCATCACACATATATATTCGTCATAATACAAACCTTTACATTTTTTTCATGACGTGTTAGGAAAAACAAAAACAAAAAATTTAATAACATGACGGTTTATACACCTCATAGTACACAAGAGAAATGTCTTTCGTATTCTTTAACCCCTTGACGCCATTAGCCACGTATGTGGAAATTCCTTTTTTTACAATTAAAAAAAGAATAAAACTTTGATTATAAAGGTTTTTAGCGATTCTTGTTTTCTTAATTTTAAAGTCCAGCTGAAGCTGGACAATCCTTGATGGAAACGGCCGAATAAAAGTTCGTGAGATCGCTGAGAGGTTACATCTATCAAACTTTTATAACCTTTTAAAACTTCGCCACTAGTCGAACATAAATTGTTTTCTTCTCTTTGTTCTGCATTTCATTCTCTTTCCCATTATTTTATAGAACACGTGTTCCTTTACTTCTTCTTCACTTTGCGAATGAAAATAAAAACAAAGAAGATTATAAAGATTTTAGAGACTTTTTCACTTAACCTAGTTTTGGCTTATTTAAAATTACCCGGGTACGATATGCGGATTAGTTGCGTAGGAATACAATTTGAAATGTTGTCCACCACTCGCGATTAATGCATTCGTGCAATTGGGCATCTTTCATATCTTTTTAAACTCTTATTACGAACATTTTAACGCATGCCGATCACGTTGAGTCAAAAGATGGATAAAAATCTTTCACTTTAATGCAGAAATTCATTTGTAACTGAGAGCTTCTTTGACGCACATAAAAACTGAGAAACATTGATTCCTTCCTCTCTTAATTGTCTCGAATTACAGACTTTGCTTCAACTTACGCACTGAACTCTCTCTCTGTGCGAAACTTTATCGGTAGTAGGCCTTATTAAGCTTTGCTTTAAGCAAAATTCAATGATCCACAAAAATTCAAAGAAATTATTCGTCAACTTGCTAAGCATGCACTAGAGACGATGACTTATTTGTTATTCCTTTTACACTTGCTTTTCTTCTTGCTTTTCGCACCGAAAGCCCTGAGTCCTAATGCGCTTGCTTCAATACCCTTTTATCGAAATAGATTGTTGCTGTGGCTTTGCCTTTACTGCAGAAACGTAAGCATTTCCCTTTTGGTGAAGCTATTCAAACATCTTTTCCTTCTTCGAAACTTAGCGATTGTGCATAAAATTGAATTTAATTGAATTTAACCCATTCAGTGTTCCTTTATAGAAATTTAAATAAACCTTTTACCCTATTTTGTCACATCACTCAGTAAGTCTACGGTCCGACATATATATGGCATAACTGTTCACATAGCCAGCATTCAATCGAACAATAATTTTACAGATGACTGTGGTGTTAGTGACGCTACTTTTGTTACTCGCTTGTTCGAAACGTTGTTTTGATTTTTTTTCCCCTATTAGAGAACTTAATACGAACTTCGTACGTAAACCGCATAATCATCGCCTGATATGACAAGGCGTACTTTTCAAAAATGAAAGCTATTAAAATATTATCCGACATGTACGGAGAAGATGCGTTGATAGAAAGCCAATGCCAAAACTGGCAGTTTTCACCTTGAAGATGCATCACGTTCTGAAAGGCCAGTTCCAGCTGATGACGAGAAAATAAAGGCATTCGTTGATGGAAACGGCTGAATAAAAATTCGTGGGATCGCTGAGAGGTTACATTTATCGAACTGGACTGTTCGCGATGATACGAAACGTCAGTATAAAAAAATGGTTCNAAAAAAAAAAAGAAATTCCGAACAACCGAATATTTTCAAATCGTTGCTTTTTGATGAGAAGCCATGCGTTCACAATCACGATTGCCTTGGAAGATGTTATGGCGACTCTGGTCTATTTGGCTGCTTTGTTCATCTTGAACACAGTCGTATGGACACTAATGTTCCTGAACGCTTTGTCCGAGGGAATTTGGTGGTTGCTCCAGAAAGCACAAAAAAGTGCATAAAATCATGCTGGAGGATGGAAAAGTGAAGTTGCGTGAGATAGCTGAAAATTTAATGATATCCAAAGGCCACTAGTTTGCATGAACATCCGTCAATGAGAAAACTCCTTTCGAAGTGGTTGCCGCCTTTGCTCCCTTTCGATAGCAACGTGCTGATGATTCAGGGCCTGGTTGGAGCAGTTTAGGTGAAATCAAAGGAGACTTGGAACATGGATTCATCAGTGCATTCCAGAGTTAAGTCGGAACTCAAATGAGTGGACAACAACCGTGGAAGCGACCATGAGTGTAACTCATCATAGTTAGGATGCCAAGAAACGTTGATACGCCTCGTTTCAAAGTCTGTTCTTTTCAGTGCCTACACTAAGACTTTTAAATTAAATTTTCGTATTCGATCAGTCGCCATTATAGGCATAGTTTCCTATACCAGAAATGCATATATGCATATGGACTCGACGAAAAGCTTTCATTGCTTTTTTTGTCTTATTTCCATTTCTTTATTTCGTTCTTACGTAATACTTGGTTAATAAGTTCATAGTTTAAAGTAATTATTTTGAGCTAATCTTTAGTGATTAATTGATTTATTTCTTGCACTTGAGATATACATTTAAATATGAATAAATAAATAGATAAATGTTCTTATTAAAAAGTAGTTTTCCAAAATAAAAGCCAAAAAAGAAAAAAAACATAACATCATGCAATTAAATTTTCAAAACACAATTTTTATGAATTTTGACAGAAATGTTAATGTTTTGCGAGTAAGTTAGTAGCGGCAGTAACGATCAAGAAAATGAGCCATCGAGAACCTATAACATATTGCCAATCGTAATGAAAGGTTGGGAGACACAGCGTTAATAGCTCGTAACTTTCCCCGAGTAGTTTGATTCAAAGATTCAAAGCGGTCGCAAAGAAAAGAAAACGACATTTATTTAAATTTTATGCTTTGCGATGTGTTTTCACTTTTTCCGAAATAAAAATGGAATCGAAAAAAACGGTTTATTTCCTCTCATATTTAAATGGGATTTCAACTTTTTACACACCAAGCGCATGATCTGAGAATTAATTTTTTAAACTTTAAAAATTATAATTAATTTCACCACCATAAAAAAGAAGAAGAACAAGAAGAAGAAGAAGAAGAAAAGACCTATTAAATAATGTTCATTCATCGAATAAAATTAACTTTTTTACAGCTCTTAAAAGGTTTCATTATTATTGAAAAAGTGCAAACGGTTATTAACTAAACCCTTTGCCTTTCTTTCTTTGTCCTCTCATTTACTCCCATTTATTCCATTTTTTCGCACTAGCAGTGTCCCCGGGAATGGAACTAATAAGTGCAGGTGGAAAATGTAATACAAAAAGGGAGGAAAAATAAACTACGAAATCGTTATGATGTAAGAACAAAAGAGGAGAAAAATGAATATAGAGGGAGCGGGGGGCGATTCCTTAAAACAAAAACGAAAAGTACTTTAATATGTGAAATGAATGTCTGTGAATGATGTATGTACATATGAGAGGGGTTCGTGTGGATATGCATGCGTTTTATACACAAAAAAAAAAAAAAAAAAAAGGAAAAAAGGAAAAAAGGAAAAAAATGATAATAATAATCAAAATAAGTGGAAAACTTTGGCAGCCTTAAGCGAATTTTGGATACCCAGTAATGATAGTAAAGTCAATAGGCGAAAATCGTCTATCGACTATATTCTTAATAGACAAGTTCGTCTACGATCCAGACGAGACAACTTTTCCAAAGACAAAACCAATCAGACACAAGGACCACCAATAAATTGATAAATACTTAAATATGAATTTAAGACCAACGTACACGCAATCTGTAGTTTCAAAGTTCTTGAAGATGAGAAAATTCTTTGAGATTTTTATTTTCATTTACGTTCGTTACGGTTTTTCTTTCCTTTTTAATTGCAAATGTTGGCTATCTTTTCACTTTATCTGTTGCGTTCTCCAGGACCTTATGCTATTTAAGGCTTATATCGGACACCAACCAACGGACGGATTCTAAGCAGACCTTTAAAAATTATTTGTATCTTGTTACATGTCTTCAGCATGTAATTTGCAAGTTAGGAATGAAATGACAAAATAACTATACCTCCATCCATCCTCTGATGATGGTAGAAAAGGGAAAAAAAAAAAATATAGAAAAGCATACAGACAATAACACAGATGCGACTGACTGGAAATACATGTAATAATAACGGTGATGACGGAGATGATGATGATAATGATGATTATGATGATGATGATGATGATGGCACCTTTTGGTGTGAAATGAGAATGACACTCTTTTTCTTTGTTAGCTTTAGTAGGTAAATACAGTAAACACCTACATGTTATTATATATCTATATCTATATATATATATATATATATATATATGTATGCAATCTCTTAACACCATCTTTCTTGCTACGCTACATATATATATATATATATATATATATGTGTATATATCTACAGCAAGAAGAGATATGTAACTATAGAAATATTTACACAAAGTAAAAACTAGGTGCAGTGATATAAAAATGTGTATATATATACATACATAAATATACATTTCCACATAGTTTTGAATTTGTCATTTTATATATACATATACATATACATGCATAGTTTTGCGTTTATTCAAATGTGTATGTGAAATTAGGGTGTCGGATTATTATAACTACGTATTATGTAACTGTGCATCTGTGAAACATGAAACAAAAACAAAAAAAAGTGAAAGAAAAAAATTGTTATAACATAATGAGTCTGTTGTATATGCATATATATACATATATATATATATATATTTCTAAAGACAGCGTATGTGTATATATGTATTGATAAACATGATGTAAGGTGTAGTTAAGTAAGTACATCGTACGCTTTTATATACATATGCGTATGGTGTGGTAAGTTGACAATTATAGTTACATGTGTTCTTTAGTAAAGCTTTTGTTACACATTTATACACACACACATATGTACACACATATATATATATAGTTTGCAGTTTATCTATCTCGTATATAAAAACGCCTGTGTATTGCATGTCATTTTCAATGTATTTAAAATTATTTAGATTAAACTGTTGCTTAATATGGTTGAGTAAAAAATTTATGTTACGTTAATAATGTAAAACAATGCGAAAAAATGTTATATATTTTTTATATATAATAGAGTACTACGTTCTAAATTGAAGCTACGCAAATGAATTAATTTCGCTTATGAAATGCGTTTAAGTGCAGGCGGGAACCTCCTTTCGTATTGATATTGCAAACCGAGGAGTAGCCGAGCGGGCAAGAATCGTGACTATCAAGGCAGCTATAGTGAGTAAATTGCATAACACTTATCGATTGGACACACAGACGCACTAGACCACAGCCACCACCTCCGTATTTGTTTTTCACCTTCTCTTTCCTCACTTCTTTCTGATGGTCAACGCGTTACGCGAACAGTTAACATTCCCTCTCAGTTTCCGTCATAAAAAAAAAAAAAAAAAAAAAAAAACACCGAGGATGGGAGAAATTTATGCCGATATTTCAAGAAAGCATTCATCGGCATATATGCTGAACCTGCCTCGAAAATAAATATATTTTCAATGCGTTCGATTTTTTTTTCCCCAAATTTTCAAAAAGACTGAGAAGCTTCGCAAAGCTGCAAAATGAAATACTAGGTGGTTGTCTTACCAGTAACGGAGGGCCGGTCGCCGCCCAGACATTACCGATGTTAGTTAAATTAAGCCTGAAAGGATCGAACCTTAATGTATTATGTGGAGTTCTACGTTCGACAGATGTACATATCACCCGATAAGTTTCTTTAACGTTTCATAACGAAAATGATAACAAACATTGTCTACCACCTATTGTCAGCACAATTTTAATTTCCACGATACTATCGTGTATTCACTTTAGAGAAAACATTGCTTTGCAGGCATTTCACGTTTGAAATTCACTCACATTTTGATACATTTGCCGTTGGAGCTCATAAATCCCCGCATAATGGCAATTAAAACTCAAGCGAAAAGAATTGAAAATATTTAAGTTGAAGCCTTCGAAAAAAGTAGTGTAACTGCTACCTATTAAGATATGTTCAAGTACGAAATCCTCTAACCGCGATAATACCCAAGCACTAGTTATGATAACTTCGCAATAACGGCTGGATAGGCAATGCAGAGAGTGTTTCGCTTGCTTTATTAGCAACGGCGGTTAATGTCGGAAATTCAATTATCAGTTCACGCTGTATTTGCAAGGAGTGATGCAGAATTTTATATTTGATGTGTTTCTGAAAGCACTTCATTTAATGCTCATATGTTCGCATAGGATGGACAAGCGGAATGTCAACTCTAAGCAATATTTAGTAAAATTTCGCAACAAAATTGTTAATGTACTTAATACATCTTTAAGCCGTAACGAATGCACTTTCTACATGTACACGCTCGAAACGCTTTTCACACGGAACAAATATTAAGAAAAAAAAAAAACAAAAAAAAAAAAATCTCAGTTGTTTACTTAAAGTTGATTTCTTTCCTAATATTAAGGCACTTAACATGTACAACAAATCATTTAAATATTTATTAAGTACGCATATAAAAATAAAGTTAAAGTAGAACGTGAGAATTTTGTAAATTTTTTGTTATCAAATCCATATCTACATTTTAAATCTATCTATCTATCTATCTGCGGCATATACACTTTTTATAATTTGGTTGAACTTTGGAGACATTTTTCAAAAAAAAAAAAAAAAAAAAAAAACTCTTTCCATTTTTTTAAATAAGCCATGCAGGGTCTACACGAATGACCACGTGACGATTTCACATGTAGATATGTAACAGCAAGAGAACATACATACATACATATATATATATATATATATAAATAGTTATATATGTATATATGTATATAGTGTATGAAAGATAGCCCCGTTGCCTCTATTAAAAAGACAAACACGTAAATGCTACGTGAATCACAAGGGAATGTACCCGAAAAACAAAAACAAAAGCAACAAATTTGTAAAATAAATAAACTGAATAATCATAACAACTACAAAACTATATATGCACACTTGTGTGTATGAAAATTGTAAATAATAATCATAAAGAGGCAGAGAGGGACAAATAAGTGATGCCATGCCGTAAGAAGAGCAGGCCTTTAAACATGAAAATGTTGTTATTGCTGCTGCTCTATCTGTGTTACCAATTTAATGTCATAGTACACATTACATTTATGCCACACACACACACACAAACATATTTACAAATGTTTTCCTATAAACCGAGATAAAAGGTATGTTCAAGTAAAGATCCATACAGTGTTGCATTCTAGATTTTTTGCTTTTATTTTTTTTCTTTTTTTGATCGTCTTTCAAAATCGCAACAAAAAGTCAAGCAAGTCTTTTGAAATGTCTGAGCTACTTTACTACTTTACTGTAATTGTGTTAAATTACTTAGAGAATTTGTCTCCGTTCCTTCTTTGCAAAATTGTTACTTTCCGCACATGCCCAAGTGATACCATTCTGTTTGGATAAGAAGTCGAATTGAATTTGATTTTGATTTTCTTTTTTCTTGTTTTTGTTGAAGAAGCTTGGACTTTGAACACAATTTCAATGAGTTTCGGAGAAGATGTGTTTAAAACTTTACACTTCACTCGTATCGTAGATGAAAGTACACAAAGTTAGCTATTTTCCTTACTATACCTGATCAAGTGAATCTAAGGATCGTATTTAATAATAAAACTATAAAGAAAAAAAAATTACTTTTCAGAACATTTAAGATGTAAAAATTGATAGGATCCGTATCGGAAGTGAGTTCAAGCAACTTGAAGATCTATGCTCGTGCAATGACAATTCGGAAGTTATTTGCGATTGTACGGTTTCGCTTATGAATTTCGCTTTTTGAAAGGCGCATATATTTCCTCTGAGTTTGCAAAGCATATTCCTTCCCTTTCGAAAATAAAATACGAAAAGCGAAAAACGAAAATGAAAGCGTTTATCGCTTTTGGAAAATCAAAAAAAAAGTTGGTGTTTCTATGCTGAGCAAATCAAATTTAAACCAGTAAAAGCATTATAATCAAGCAAGGTCGCCTAGATAGGGTACACAACGTCGTCCAATGCAAGCCTTGATTTAATTTCGTGATGAAATATTTTACATCGGGCCCGAATGCAATCAATCTTCACCTCGCTTTTCTCTCTTTTAATAAAAGAGACTTTTTTGCTTTGCTTTTCATGAGAATCCTTATATGAGTTGAGGCCAAGCAAATAGGCTTGCCTGGTCCAAAGCTAATGCAATTAACTTAATAAGGATTAATATCAAATTATTTTACTATGATAGATCAATTTTCAATTTCAAATATTGAAAATTCGACATTTTTTGCTATAAGCAGGGCGTTCCAAAAAAATTGGTCCATCCAAACCAAATTTTTCATAACATTTTAAGAGGCCGAGATATTAACACTTAGCAATTTATGTCGAGAAATTAATTTTATAAAGTGTAAAATTTTTCATTCTACTTCGACTTTTTGCAAAATAAAATGTGCTACGAAGAGAGGTCATAAATATGGTCCGACCAAGTGCATTTTCCAGCCATAGATGTCGTTCGCGAACTAAAATATGTCTGTGAGCCAAGTAGTTCGACAAAATATCTAGATAGCAACTTGTAGGCTAAGTACAAATTGATGTTACATCGACCGATCTTAGACGGACATACAGACAGATAGACAGCCAGAAGTGTTTGCATCGATTCGTACAATAATTTTATAGCGTTAGGCATGCACGCGGGTTTTAAGTTAATTCCTTAGAGTGTTACATGAATTTGCACGAATGCAATGCACTCTGTATAGCAAGTAGTGCAGTACAGGGTATAAATAGAGAAAGGATTTGAAAAAAAACCTCAAACGTTTTTTAAATCAACGCATACTTCAATCCCCAATCATAATTTATGATTAGGATGTTTGGAATATATTACTGAACGGAACCGAAGGTTCTTGTGTGCAAGTCATAAAAACGCCTCACGATGTTAGTTTTCGTGGAAGCAAATTGCGAAACCGTATCGAATGTTTTTGGCAGCACATTCTCAAGAATCATTGTAACTTAGAAATCGCTGCGATAATCTGTTTTATTTGTTTGCTTTCATGGCAGTTATGGTCGAGTTTTACACTTCTTCCAATTGGCTTTAGAGATTTACTTACGAAGCAATGGTTAGTGAAGAATAATCGAAGAAAAACCAAAAAAAAAAAAAAAAAAATAAAGAGATAATTGATTTTTATTGAGGGGCGGCGGAGACCACCGTTTAAGGAATCGCAA
>KK502403.1:2349253-2565337 GCA_000688735.1 Glossina austeni
ATAGAATCCAAAAAAAAAAAAATTGAAAAAAGAATTAAATTTTTTTTTTTTTTTTTTTTTTGCTTGACTTAACTACACAATAGCAATAATTTATTCTGAATAGTTAAATAAGGAAAATTAAGAAAATTTTTAAATGCATAGAAATACGAAGAGAACAACAAAGACAACAACTATCAACTGGAACCAGGCATAGCCAGGCGGTAAGTCAGCCCGTCAGGCTGTCAGTTCCACACCCAAGCCGGCAACGTATCAAATGACAAGAGCAAAAGCAAAATATCTCTTCTGACTAAAGAAACACAAGTAAAAAAAATTTTTTTTTTTCTGTGCAATACACAGCGCTTGACGGCTCGATGACATTTAAGCTTTCATCACAATACCATGTAGACGGCAATAATAGTAATCGTAGTTTAGAGCTGAATGCAGACAAGAAGAAGTTGACGAAAATGAACAAGAAGACAGAAAAACAAAAAAAGAAATGACAAAGCAATGCAACAACAACAACAACAACAACAACAACAACAACAACAACAAAAAGAAAAAGAAAAAAAGCAGGAAAGAGGAACGAAAAGAAAAAAAAAAGGAAAAAGGCAAGGAAGAGTCCAGGACGGCGAAAAACAAAACAGTAGCAATAATGACTTAGCTAAAAGTTTTCTTTTTATATATATATATATATATATATATATATATATCCACCATTGAAGCGAGCGTCCTGTGCTAGGATATTAGTTTTATCAATATGTTCGTAACAGGCGATAACATTTAAGCATTAAAGGTCCTATCAAAGGTGCATTTTCTTAAGCAAAAATCGGATTCTGGCCTTAAATTAATTACTTGTCTCTCCCTGCTTCCCATGATTGAAGAAAGTGCCTCAACACAAATGCCATTTCTTTTTTTCTTTTTTTTTTTCTTGAGTGACCCCTCTTTCGTAAAGAAAAAACCACAAAGCAGGCATTTTTTTAAAGATCGCAAACATCCGAATCTACCCAACGTGCACCTTACATCGGTCATCTCTGTAAAATTTCGTGTAACTATTTTTTTTAATAAATATGTCAAAATGTAGCTGGAAGGCATACACCGGTAATTAAAGAAAAAGTTCTTGAGGCGGGGAGTATCCAGGATTCGTCCTATTGCGCGAGCATAACTTTTATACTCTTTTCTATGCATCTGGCGAACCGTCGTCTTTGACTATTCGTATGTACAAGTTTTGCTCCGAACAATAGTAAATTTGGCCGGTGATGTTTACCTTTTTTTTTTTTTCTTCGCATTTTTCTACTTTTTATGTGCATCTGATACAATAGCAAGAGATAGATATTGCGATAAATAAGAAGAAACAAAAGGGTTTAAATAAGGATTTTTCCTCTTTTTGTTTTTACGCAATCGGCAGAAGAGGCTAAATGTATATCAATCATGGCATTTTTGAGAACTATAAGTCTGAGTAATAAATTAGAAATTTAAAAAAGGCGAGAAACTGCTGAAGTTCGTGAGCTTCTGAAAAAAGAAAACTATTTAAGCACACGGTACAAATACAAGACATTGACAGCTGAAGAGTAAAAAAGTGCGGTAAGACTAAGGAGTCGTTGTGATCATCAAAATGGGCAGAATGGTCTTTAAAGTAACTGCGCTATAAATTCACGAAGTCATCAGAATCCAATAACTGACGACACTGACGTTATCTCTCTCTCTCTTTCTCTCTCTCTCTCGACATTTGAGTGACTAACGTTGTACACAATGCTTCCAAAAGCGCGCATAAATCCATAATAAACTGCTTGAAATAAGGAAATATTTCATATAAAATATCTATTTATCGATTATTGCTTTGATCCAGATGCCGTCTGTCCGCCCAGTCTCTTTGCTACCTTTCTCCACGCGACAAAAATTATTATTAATCAAAATAGCGTAAGTGAATGCCATTGCACGTGTGACTGGAAAAATATATTTTATCTATATATATATATATATATAGGACTGGAAGGTGTCCAAGTTTCGATGTAAAGCCAACAAAATTTAATATCATTCCTTGCTTATATTCTTGTAGTCTTCATCTTAGTTTTTTCTTCATTTTCGTTATAGCCATTATTGCGTAAACGTTTCCTCTCTATATTTACTCGTTTTCTTTCTCTCTATCCTTTGCGAAGACCGCATCAAATAGCCTTTAATTTGTCATTCATTTGTAATTTGTCTGACAAAATAATTACTACGAATTTCGAGCTGCTCAGCGTAGCAGCGTAAAATGCAAGTGCGTACCGTAATGACAGCACATTCCTGTAGTGTGTCCTTTTGAATTTTTGCAAATATTTAAATTTTGTTGTTGTTGTTGTTGTAAATGTGTCATTTCATTTGTATAATTAGACCAAAGTTGAGGCTTTATTTATACTCAATAGACACTTGTCGTGAACTAAATACAGAGTAAAACTTTCCGCATTTAAATCTTATTGCAGCAGATGCAAAAGGAATGAAAAAAGTGGAAGATAAGTATAGTTTTTCTAAAACTGTGCTAGACAAGCTGCAAGCTGAAATAAGTGTTAAATTTTCTTTCATTTCACTAAACACTAATGCAGTTGACGACGTTGACTGAAATCTTACAGAAAATCTTATTTAAAAATTTTAAATTTTTTCTTTTTTTTGCTTTTTTTTGTTTTTATAAGTAAGTTTTCCTTGTATATAATAAAACACCAAACTTTCGTTTAAGACAAGTGAATATTTTGTAGAAATCTACTTAACAACATTAAAACTAAGCGAAGAAAGAACGATTTTTAAAATGGTTCCAGGACACATTTCTTACTTACTTACTTTGCAAACATCATATTATTTAATACGATTGACATAGCGGAGCGAAAGTATAAAGGAATCAAACGCCGGCATTACAATAGGAAGTGCAAGGAGGTGGTGAACGTTAAAGCAATGAACGAGTAGTCTCTTCTTTAGTAGAGTCGACTGGATTTGCAACGCTGTCTCAACAACTTATCTCTTGAGAAATGCAACTTTTTTTTTGCGGTATGACTTCTTTCAATGATTGCGCTAACATATACCGTCCCGGGGTCAACGTTTCTTTCCAACTTGATCTCTAGACTGACAAGAGACATACGAATATTCCTAAAGCGATTTAAAAATCTTCTACTGTCCAATGGTCATGGACAGAGTTAGGGTTACAGATTGCCTTTTGTGTTTTTTGCGAAAAAGTTTTGTATATGAGTCTTCTAATGAGCGGTGTAAAGAACGATCACATTTTCAGGACTTTCTTAAAATGGTCTGATTTTTATACCCAAAACGAAGCAACCTTCAGCGACCCCACAAAGTATATATATATATATATATATACGTTTTTGATCAGCATCAAATTCTGAATCGATTTAAGCATGTGCGTCTGTCTGTCCGTTCGTATATTTTCTGCTGTAAACATTCTCCTGACCGCAAAAATGACGCTGTCGACTGCAAATTTAGTAGAAACCTTGGAAGTTCTTGCACGTAGGTTGGTATTGAAAATTGGCCAAATCAGTCGTAGGTCACATCCACAGTACCACGTAAGTTGACAACAACTCTGTTCTTTAAAAAAAACAAAAAATTAGTTTCCTTTCATTACTCATACACTATAGCCGTATGTACACAAACTTGAACGCATATTCTACGGTCGATGCTTAGCACCTCTGCAAAAATGGACTAAAATTGACCACGCCTATGAGGCGTAGAAACAAAATCCACATGAAATGTATATCTTCTTAGACAGTTTCGAATTTGGAAGGCACTCACATACGTCCACTTGTTCGCATGTCCATCTGTCCGTCTACTTAACCGTGTAGTATCGGTGGTAAATATTCTTCCGCTGGCGAAAATGAAGATATCGCTCACAAATTTGTAAAAGCATTTGAAAGTGACGTAAACTAAAGTACAAGCCTACAACGCCCCCTACCCCTATGTGATAAAAAGTCTTATTTTGAAATTACAAAAAATCAGTTTCACTCATTCCATGTTACATAAGATGAAAATTTAGTTTTTATTTTTTTTTTTTTGTATTTTCTAGGGCAACTGCCATGGGTATGAGAGATTCGGTCACGACCAAATACAATTTTCTTATTTGTTTGATAATCCGTTCGGTTTTTGAATAGCGAACAGTGCAAACCAATCAATGGTTCTCGGTAGTGTTATCGCTTATAACCGTACTAACAGACTTTGGCAGCTAGTAATAGACTACAGTTTTCCGGTTCCACCAAAGGCAGAGTGCCGTCTATCTGGTAAAGCTTTTCATTTTTATGCTTCCGATTCCTAAAATAGATCCACTTTTCCAATATCCAATTAGGATACGATGCGAAATAAAAAAAAACGTTCTTCTGCATTATCCGGGTCGTCAATGGTTAAATTTTGCCCTCATATTTACATACCCAATAAAGGTACAAAGTTTTTATTGCGTTAGGGTGCAGATGGCAAACAAATTACAATAATTACAATACTTCGGAAATATTGAATTTGTTTTATTTGCTTTCTGCGGTGCATCTCGTTCCTAACACGCCGGAATGACCTGAATACCGGGTGCAGGCTCTCGCCCAAACAGATTGCAGCATCTACCGAATGTGCTGCTTGAGAGATTATAATTGAAATCAGTTTGCCATCTGTGTGGAGACAAATTTTTTAAACAAGTTTTTTTTATTCTGTCTAAAATTTTATAAAAATGTCAACTTTTTATTTAGGACATAAAAAAAATTTTTAAATTAATCGAGATGTATATGCACGCTATGTACGTGTATGCAGCAATTTCATATCAACACCTATACTATAGTGAACTGCATATATAAATCTGTCGAACGATATTTTAGCATCGCCAGTAGAAAACTGATCGTATGTACTATAATACAAATATACATGTGAATATCTATCGGAGGAACTAAGCGGGAATATGTGTATATGACGCAGCAGTTTGCATAGCTTCAGACATATGAGATGTGTTCGCTATGTGTGAAAACAAATTGTATAATAGAAAGAATTTTTTCAATAAACAAGTATAGAGAGATATGTATACATGTATAAATATATATATATATGTCTATATGCATGCACTGTGCGAACAACAGAAACAAAATGAATAATAGTAACGAAGTATTCTCCTCGTTGTCACTATGTTGTAGGTTTTGCTTTTATAACATTAAAAATCGAAATATAAAATCTCTTGCACTCAACTATGCACCTATACATGCATAGATAGCGCATCCATCCATTTGTACCACAAAAAGGAACAACACAAAGGAATGCATTTTTTTATAACGCAAGTACCCCGTACCCCGTATCCACGATACACACACACACACACACACACACACACACACACACACACACACACACATGCCGAGTTTATCACAGTATCCTGCATGAAGTTGCATCCATAATGGGTATTTCAAATAATTTTGATTATCTAACTCCTAAACTGCGTCGTGCTGTGCAATTAGAAAATGTTTATGCAAATACAATTGTGCTGATAAAACAGTGCAACACATGCAATTTCCTTTCTTTTTTTTTTTTTTTCTTTCTGCATTTCCATTCTCTCTGTGCTTTCATGTGTTCAGAATGAATATAAACTAAACAAGTGGGAAAATTATATTCGGTGAAGACCGAATCTTGTATACCCAGCCCCCCATTCATTCCCCCATATCAACACCGTCTAGCATTAGTTAGTGTTGCAGGTTATTATCACTAGATTAGTGTTGAAAAGTTTAATATGAAAAAAATGAAAAATTTACATTATTTATAATTCTGCGCGTGGGCGTGGGCGTGGGCATGGTCGATCTTTCTGTTTTCACACGTGAATAGCAGAATCCATCAAAACATAATTCGAGAAAATTTTAACCTGCTATCCTGCATAACTCATAAGTAGTAAGCGAAAAAAATTAAATAAAATTTTTTTTTTTTTTTTTGCTTAAAGAACCAGAGACTCTTTCAATCTATGCTTTACTGTGCATATGTCTTTTAAACGAGTTCGTTTGATATTCAATATCAATCTGCGTGCTTATGCTTATGCCAAAGTTGAACTCGATATCTGATTTTTGGCGATCGGGAGAGTGTCAACAACACACAGACCGACAGACATTGATCAAGAATATTTATGCATTATAGGGTGTCTGAAACTTCATTTTTGATATTGTAAACATTATGACAAAATGAATATAGTCAGTCCCGTACTTCCTTCGCTTAGAAGTCTAAAAAAAAAAACCAAAAAAAAAAAAGTGTAAAATTATACGATGTTTTGTTTAGTGGAATTTCGGAAAATTTATGCACAGCTAAGTGTGTTATTCCATCTGTAATTCATTCAGATATGAAAAGATGTATAAAGTTATGCGTATCAAGATAAGTGGATCAGGTTTCTAAACGGTTCGCTAACGTTTATCTTCCGATTCGAGAATGTTTAGCTTAATAAAACCACCGCAATGCGTCAATAAGTTTTAAAATTAATAAAAAAATTTATGCAAACAATTTTAAAACGTTTCACACCCTAAAAATATCGGAACTGCTTTATTTAAACGTCTCCTTGTGCAAGCGAACCATTTTCTTTTATCCTTTTTTTGCTTCATTTTTGACGTTTCAACTTGGAATTGAAAGAGTGTATAGCTCAACCATTTTGATCGGAATTTTCTCAAAATGCAAGAAAGTGCACTCGACGATGATACAAAATTTTGTCGGGTAGATGTCGTTTTTAGAAACTGAACATAACTGCGGTTAGTTGCGCGATCATTGGGAAGGAGTGGAAATTTGCGATAGTTGGGTTGCAAATTGACTGCATGTACCGACAAGTAAACGAGTCATTTATAATGCAATCCTGTGATGGGTACCCTGGATGACAAAAATGTACAAAAAAAAAAAAAGAAGACGAGTTTGTTAGGTTTGTTCGATAGTTAAAATATAAGAGATTTCTCTTAGTTCTCGTCTGTTTATATCTAATTTTCGCTTACGCCTTTTTCATTGTTTTCATTTTTCATTTAATGTGGGTTTTAGCGTTGGCACGTGTTTACAAAGGCGGAACCAAAATTTTCCTCTTATCGCACAGAAACACGTAACATTTACACAATAATGCAAAAAAACACATAACTGAGTGTTATGTTGTGCAATATTTCACTGAACGAATTCAACCAATTTCGGTTGTACATGTTCTTACGATATACACGTGTTGGATAAAGAGGAGAGAAGTTTTCCTTTTTAGTTTCGTATCTAAATTCTTTTAGGTTTTGTGTGCTGCCACTACCTTAAGAAAGTATAAAACCGCCATCAACAACAACAAGAGCAACAAGAGCAACAACAAGAAAAATAACGGCAGCAACACTGCATTGACTTTGAAAATTTATTTACTCGACTTTCATATGCATGCATCATGCCAAGCAGTCAGGTAAGGCAATCCAAGTGAAAAAAGCCAAGAATATTAAAGCATCCACAATATTTACAGTTTCTTTATAGTTTGCTGTTTATCACAGGCACACACAAACACCCATTTATATCTATCGTATTTTTTTTTTTTTTTTTTTTTTTTTTGAATGCAACACCAACATAGCATGTCTCCTAAAGTAAAAGGCGCTTTCGCCGCTCCAACTGCAGAGAGAAAAGTAAAATTCTATTTTATAAACCTTAAATTCACTTGAGCTTCTAAGATTACCGCAAACATGTTGTCTGACGTGTGTTGTTCATTGCTTACAGCTACCTACCTACCTATCTACTACCTAAGTGAAAAAAACAGAAATGAGGGAAGAGACAGAGATAAAATGTATGCGAGAGAGAGTGTTTGCTTCTTTTTCCTTTTTTTTGCTTTTTTTTTTTTTGCTTTTTTTTTGTATTCTCTATCTCGGAAATTTTTAATTAAGCTTAAAATATTGCAAATTAGTAAGTTTAACGTGTTGTTTACCATACGAAATTTGTACAACACATTCACGCCGGCATTAACCAACACTGACACAACTACCGGAATAAATAAATGACTATTTTTTTTTTTTTTATAGACGGTCGATTTCTGGCAAAATTAAATGAATTGAAACTTTTGCCAAAATAAATGTATATGAAGAATGGAAAATAGCAGTAGCGCAAAATTAATTAGCATTAAAAGATTAAAAAAGAAAAGAAAAGAGAAGAGAAGGAAAAACAGTTGTTTTTTGTTTTTTTTTTTTTTTCCATACACTAAGAAGAAGAAGAATAACTTAACGTTCTCTGTCAACTAAGCGGTGCTCTTAATTTGTTAAATTCTGAAGATGTATAGGCAGTGAAGAACTACCGTTTCGTAGAGATCTTTATTTCAGACTATACGCTTGAATATTGGTAAGGTAAGGTAAATACAAACACCAGAGACTTACTCAAACCGCAAATGAAATTAAGCCCTCGAAGAAAATGCTTTTAAGACATAGGAATCAGGCAATCAATCAATCAATCAATCAATGAATTAGACGTTCCGATCAACTAAGTAACGGATATCTCAACAGGTCAACAACGAGGAGCATATAAAGAGAAGGGTGCGTTTATTTACAAACTCACCGGTATATTCTGTACCCCTATCGCGCATTGATTTCCGCGATCATCGATTTGTTCGACCATAGAAAAAATAATTCGTCCATTCGTCGTTTCAAATTAATCCTGAGTTTAAATATTTCAAATGTATATAAATGCGACATATATACAAAACATAATCAAGGACAAAAATTCCATCAATATACTGAAAAATAAAATTAAATATATATACGAATAGATTAGAGGTGTATATCGCATACCGTATTGTGTCGATTTTAAACCATGTTTTTCTTTCTTCTAACAATCAATTCTTTCTCTAAACATAAACTAAGGCCATAAGCTAAAGATCAGTGCCGCTAAACTTGTCTGTCCTATTGAAGACTTTCTTTCTAATTGTCACGAATCTTTGGATCGATTCAACGGTTTTTTGAATTTGGAATACAAAACAGGGGACACAAGGGTCGAGGTTATGAATTAAGGCTTTTGCTACTTACACATCGGATTAACGGTTCGATTTGAACCTTACCTGACGGAGCTGAGCAAGAAGAATAAGCGAACAAACACTTTCGAAAACGTAATCACAGTACGTAAGTACAGAGAGAGAAAAAGAAGCAGACATTGCTTACTCCATTTTGCTATTCGTTCTGATCAAGAATATTTCGACTGTTCAGCCACCAGAAATGCAAAGGTGCGATAGCATCTTAAATTCGTTAGGTAATTACAGTGAGTCTAGCATAACCTCAATATTCTTATCCCCCCATTCAATTTATTAAATACAACCCCCTTCCGTATGTAGTTGATGGCACATTTGGCCGCAATATTTAATAAATCTGATGCAACATATTCCGCAAGTGATCCATGTAATGACCATTAACTCCGTGCCGTCGAGCACCAACAAAAAAGAAGATACAATTCTCCCTGTCCGGATCTCTTAAAAATCATTCGTTACTGCTGGTAATAAAATAATATTAAAATCATTTATGTAATCGTAGGTGTTTTTTTTTCTTTTGCGTTGTCCGTAAAAGGTTTCTGAACTTGGGAACAATTTTTTATTAAAGAAAGCTTTAAAATCGAACTACAATTTAGGAAACAAGTAAAGTTCATAAGCGGGCTTGGCTGCCTATCAAATCGATGCTAAAGCCCAAAATCCATATAAAAATACATAGTAGAGGAGGGGCACATTCGGGCGTTGTGATCGGTCACTAGAGAGAAAAGAGAGCAAAGAGAACAAATTTTATTCCTCTTATAGTTGTTTTGGTTTCGGTGTCGGTTTTGGTATTCCGCACGAATAATAATCCAAAGAAAACGATCCAATATCAGTTTTATTGTAAAACAGAACCGTTAAGTCGCACAAACAACACAGAATTAAATGAACGGTGTCTGTGATGTTGCTCAGAATAGCGAACGAACACATTTGAACTAAATGTTTATTCGAATCGCGTAGTTGTGGTTCAAAGCTTACAAGCAGGCAAACAAATAGACGTACAAATCTTTAAATAGTGATGAAAAACGCATATATATATAAATATATATATCCTGGAGGAGGAGGGATTTTTTCTTTTGAAGAGCTTTTCACAATTATTTTATAGTTCGTACGATTGTCCATAACTTATAAATATCGTGCAATACATTAAGAGATGTTTCCATTTGATGTAGTTGTCTAGGAACGAGACTTAACACGTTCGCGGACAGTGGAAATTTGAATGATGGGCAAAAAATGGTAGTCAGTTTACTTTGAAGTGCGTTATGATATCCGAAATCTGTTCGAATACATTTTCAAAGGTTAGTTAGTTAAGGATAGATCGATATGCGATAACATTCGGAATGACGAGAGCACTATGGCATTTGCATAAGAGAGCACATGAGAAAAAAGGGGACAATGAGAGAATGTTCTGTCTCTCTGTCTTAAATTTTTCAAATTTACAGGCACATGAAGTAAACAGAGGAGAGATAAAATGATATGAAAAAAAGTTGAAAAATCAGTTAATCAATGCTTGGGCAAGTACAGTAATTGAGGAAATCGAGGCTTATATGTAATTGAATTCGCACGACCGCGAACGTGTTAACTACCGTTTAAATGCAATAATTTATTAAGAACTCTCTTAGTTCGCCGATAAACTTAGTGATAGAAATCAAAAGAACACGTTCTTTAGTTGCACTTGAATTGATTAACACACACACACACAAGCGCGCGCACACACACACACACACACGCACACACAGGGAAGAGTATTTACATTAACATTTGCATTTCCTTCGATCTGCGACCTATTGCGATTTCAATGCGGAATTTTACGGAACGTTACACAATCGTGCGGCGAACTTAGCATACCACCGCAAGCTAGCGGTGAATATTTGTAGAAATAATAATGATAAAATAGAATGAAAACGACAACAATTTGTGAAATGAAATTCCCATCAATTACGTTTGTGCGCTTACCTTTTCAGAATAATTTATACATACATATATATATATATATATATATATACATAGAATATACATATATATATATATATATATATTCTTTTCCTTTGCGATTCCTCTGTTGGCTTCGCTATGAGACTCTTTATAGCGTAGCGTAATGTGATCATCAATCAAAGCGATTCGTTTGTAAGATGTTGTAAGCAAAACATTTTATTCCCTTAATTTCTTTATTTTTTATTTATATTTCGCTCGAAATTAAAAACAGCCACGCGTTAGCAAGGAACTCAACATGACTACGGAATTTTGGATGTTGGAGAGGGCGGGTAAATTGCGTTTAGGAAATTGTTATCAAAAGAAATCACAAGCAGCGAGTATCGCCGTCGCTAACATTCGAGATAATGAAACGCGAAATTTTCGGGTTTTTTATTACAAATGTCACGTGTCGAAAAGTGAAAGGGCAGCAAGCTGACTTTAACTGATGCGCTGACTTATGTAAGAGCTCGCGCGTCTTAACGTTTATTAATTGACGACACACAAAACGCGATTAATACGTTTCTTTATTATTTCTTTTGAAATTTGTTTCTTCGAAAACAAAACATAGCATAACAAAATAAACACTTATATGTATGTTTGTAAAAATGTACGCAAATCTCTATCGTATTAATGTTCCTGGAATTCCAATGCAATTGTTTATGATGAAATAGCCGTGCGATAGCGATTACGAATCGAACTTTAAGAGTGTTTTATAACATCTTTGCCCGGATTTATGTAAAAAATTTATTTATTTATTTTTATTTTTTTGTTATTACTGCACGATTTTCACTTTTACGTTTCCTCTTCTTTTTTTTTTTTAAATTTTATTTTTCAATTTTCTTTCAATTTCTTCTTTTTTTTTTTCTCTCTTTTAATTTATTTTTGGGTTACATTTGTAAATATAATTTTGAACGTCAATACGATTTAAATTTGATTTTTATTCACATATATATATATATATATATATATATAATATATAGATATATGTATATATGTGTGTATATATAAATATAATTATTGTTTACGTGGAATAAGGATAAGATAAAAGGAGTCGGAAAGAAGTTAGTGAGAGAAAGAGAGAGATTAAGATTAAGATAGAAAGATAATAGATAGAGAAACAGTGATAAGAGGATTGAAAATTATTTACACACAATTATTAGGAATTTTTAATTTGATTAGTTACATTTTCTTGGTATTTGCATATTTGTCTTTTTACTTAACCGATTTATATGATAATTTGATATTTTGCAATTTGGATTGGATTCTTTGTTTATTCGAGTTAATTTATTTCACGCCGAACGAGAATGCAAGGATCATCTGTAAATATATAAAAGACAATTTCTTTATATATTTTCATATCTGCAAATATTTGTGTTGGGAGAAAGCTTTGCCGACGCCCATAGAAAACATAGAAAACATAGATTATATATAAAAAGGTATCAATATATGTGGAGAGCACATGAACAATAATTTATTGTATATGCAAAACACACAAACGTATAAAATTCATCTTGAACCTTAGCGATGTACGGACAAAGCTCTTCGAAATAAATTATGTTTTATTCCTAACCAAGTTAGCTTAGCGAAGAAAATCCCGCACTAAAACTTATATCGAGCTATGTATCGAATTTCATAAACAAAAGCAATTGCATCAGAGAGACTTTTCCAAAAGCATCTCTAATATTAGGAAAAAACTACATTTCACGGTCTTTTTCGTGAATACCTAAAATATTTTGTAACCCCCCTATGATATTTTACAAATATGTGGTAAGGAAGAGCTCTTGGCATTCTAGAGTTGTATTTTTCCCCAGTAAAACTTGATTCGTACCGATACCGAAGCACTACTAAATTGTCTCTAAACAATGGCTTCGTACTCAATGCTACCAAACATATACGCGCATATATAGGCATATGCGCATATATAAACATACCCTTATATACATGCATTGACACATACATACATACATATATGTATATAAGCGAGATAACTCTTTTGTATTTTACTTTGGATGGATGGTTTGGTAAAGAAGATAATCTTTCTCGGCGACAACGACATTTTCTGGTCCACATGGGAGAGTAACCCACATTTAATCACTTAAAAATTAAAATGGAACGGCGTCGATCATTCTACTGTTGCGGAGCACATCGAATATCTAAATATAGATATTCGAGATATCTAGATATCTGATATCTAGACTCGCCGGTTGTTTTAAGTGAGATAAACTTGAATCTTTCGTTCTAACCATTCTTGTGCGTCAATCAATAATCGTCAGAACTGAATAACAAAAAACCATCTATTTCTGCACAATTCGATTTTATTCATCAACATAATCTGCTTCAAAGCTGGTGCAATCAGTTCAACGTATTTCTAAGGCCACAATTTCATCATTGGATCATTTGATCTCAACCTTTTCCGCTGGACCATCACTTAAAGATTTTAATAACCAAACTGGGACCAAACTGGAGAGATGCGGTGGATGAAACAGTAATCCTTGTACCTTGGAAAGGTGCCCTGCAGGCTTTTTCATTGATTTGAAACTGAAATGAAATTTTAATAAACATCGTTTGCTGGTTGGCACCAGTCATTTTTTATTTAAGTTATTAACGTAAGCGTCAATGGCGAGCGCTTTTCCCGTCCTTTGCATAAATCTAACTGCATCTGCTATTCAATATTAAAATCGGACTATGAAAATATTATCCGCCGATATGATTCATTAGTAAACTTCACTTATGTTATTCATAGTTTTATTCGATTATTATTCAATGTCACGTTGACGCTACGAGATAGTAAAGAGAACATTTACGTCCTTAGTTACTTAAATGCAATAAATGTTATGAGTCATAAGCGTATACTGCGATTACTTACAAATGAATATTTGTTTTACTTGATCTTCGTTGTCCCAGGTACACGATCTTTGGAAAATATGAATACAAACTATTCTGTGAAGTTATAGAGCAATGCTCGCACCAAATCATCGACAGCTCTATCTATATCTTTGCAAATGAATTATTGAGCGTCTGTAGAGTTTAAAGGCTGACGTCGTAAATATACTCGTGACAAATGTGAAATTACTTTCAATCTAGAAGAAGACTTGATATATTATCAGATGCGTGAGACATTTTCAATTTCGATCGAGCGGTGGATGTCGACAATTCTTTTAAAATCAAACAAAACCTTATTTCATCTTTCTTGTCATATGGCCAATGCTAGGGGATATTATTACAAGGGATTTTTCATTTGACGGTACGGTGGATGTGTGTGATGCCAAAATAGCGATTCGGCTTAGAATCGATACGATACGATAACAGTTTTCAAATCCGATTGCCACAAGAGCAGTGCAGTGAGGGACGTCGACGACGCCTGAAATTGAATCTGAAATTCGTTCGCTTAAAATTTTCAATTGTTTGTCACTTATTGCGAGAACTGCTCTTGTTTGCTTATTTGCTTGTGAGCGGAAAATTCGACCCTCTAAATAATGAGAATCTAGATTTCGAATGAAAAAGGAGAGGAAACCGAGTTTATTAACTTGTTCGTATATAATATTGCGCTTTAACGTCTTAAACTTAAATTTTTGCCTCTCATATTTCTTCCGTTTCTTAATGCCTTTAAGGTATGGGGGGGAGGTGGGGGTAAAAGAAACAAACCTCAGAGTTAAGTTGTAAATTCTCAGCAAATTAGCCAGAGGCAGTTGCTAAGTGTTTTCGTGTCTACTTACTCTGCTATTATTTTTTTTTTTTTTCGTTTTTTGCGCTCTGCTTTCAAAGGAAGTGCTTGCAATTTACTTTCCCGTGAACAGAAAATTTCTTATCATTTTCCTTTTCTTTAGCGTAAGTGAAAAGCAAAAAAGAAAATGGTTTTAATCACTTTCAAACACTCGGCTTATGCCAACAAATATTTTTTATATATTACACTATAAAAGAATAAAACAACAACAACAACAACAACAACAACAAGTAAAACAGTGATTTAAGACGAACACCTTATTGGACACCCACCAAAAAACTATATAAAAATATGAAAATCGATGAAAAATTCTATTTTTCATATCATCGACATCAGTTTGTAGTGAACGTCGCATTATTTCCTCTATCGCAGGCTGCCGGAGTGGTGACTTTCCCGACTACATACTACCCGACTAACCAGCAAAGCATGGCAGGAACTTTCATCGTATTGATAGGATAACTCAGCATGGATGAGGAATTGCCAGCCGTAATAAATTCGTATCTAGACGAATGTGTAAAGACTTTGCATTCCATTCCGGGATTATCGTGCAGCCACATTTCTGGGCGAATAGACTTCACTTCACCAATCAAAACAGACTATGTTTAGTTTAAAGTTTTTATCTCAAATTTGGAGACGTTTTTCGCATCCGCACCGCACCTCGATCAAGAACATACACGCTATGATGGCTGTATATGGGATATACAAGTGAATTAACATAATTGGCGCACCCTTATTACCGTGGACAATGGATTGGATATAAAAATGCAAAAAAAAAAAAAAGCATTTTTTAACATTTTTTAACATTTCCAACAACTCACCTAACATGCGTCATTTGCATTTCAAATGAGTGTTAATAATAAAGAATTAATGCATAAAATTAAGTAAAGCGAGGAAAATGAAAAAACGAACATAAACCAAATACGCGCACAAACAATAAAACTTCAAAGGTCAGCTATGGACATGTGTATGGATAAAATCGCTCTTATTCTGTATGTAAATACACGCACACACACGTACACGTAAACTGTTCGAAAATTATTATTAAATTCCACTTTCCAATAATGAACGCACAAATGCACACAATGCACAACAAAAGACATCCTTTGCAGTCTATTACTTTTCAGCGAAATCGAAAAACGCGATTCGTCCCTTTTCAGTGGAAAACCCATTTAGTGTGTTTACCCATTCATCAGAGAATCTAAGAAATATTCGAATCGAATAAAAAGTAGGCTTGTTTGAGATTTTTGCCCCTAATCCCTATTAATCGCTTTTATATTTTGCCAAAGCGTTTGCAACGCCCTGGTTTTGATCCCACATACTCCCAGATACTTGTCATCAGAACCAACTATTTGTTCAATGCAAAACTGCTCTCGATCGGTTTGCTACTACGCCGACACCTCACGGTTTAGTAAGTCAGTCAGCATATGTATCTCGTTTCCTGTGCATTGAGCGGCTCCTTGACTCTGTAGCTTCACCTATGTAAGTGCTACAATATGATCTACCAAAAATTATGTTCACTTGCATTCTCTGTATCATCGTATAATGAAGATAACCGCGCCTGAAAGTGAACCGCTTCCCAAGACCACAAACTCGAAGAGTCCCTTAGACAAGACTGAAAAAAGAATGCTTACGAATGCAAATATCGGCAAATGCTATGATCCAAAAGGCTGCACATGTCTACCTCTTGAACTCTGTCTTATCAATGGGCTCTCATGAAACGTAAGCTCGATTATGCTAAGAAAATCTACAGTTCTACAAGATTTTTGATAAGAAAATAAAGTTTCTTTAAAAACGGAGCACATTTTACTCCCATTCGCGTATAAGGGTTCAAGATATTATTTATCACGAAACTAATTCAAGAATTGTATGGGACAAAATGTTGTAGGATTGTAAGATTCGTCAGCCTCGCTCCCCTATAATTTTCTTATTTATTTTATTTACCCTACACGATTAACCTTGAGATAGGAAATTCGATTATGGAATGAGAAATTCACACATATTTCAAGATGATGAAAAATAAGCATCGCATCGAAAATCCCTCACCCCAAGTTGTCCAGAGTGTGTAAAAATGATGCTTCGTTATTAGTAGAAAAACAAACTTTCAAACATTAGGATCTCGTTAAAATCATTATTTTTTATTTAAAAAGGCTGACGCAGCAAATTCAACTTACATTTAAAAAGCAAACTTATTGAGGCCTCTAGAGTAATAAAAAAAAAAAAAAAAAAAAAATTAATTTGTCTCATAACTTAGATGGTATTATGGCTTAACATATATGAATAAAATTGAATTTTTTTTTTTTTTTTTTTGTCTGCTTGCGTTTACATTTACAAATGGACATCTCTAACTCAGTTGCCGTAAAACTCTTTGCAGCATTGAATTGTATTTTAAACATCTGTTAAAACTGATTTCTTTTAAAACTTTTCAATAACAAAAAATTGAATGAATTATAAAATTGTTAAAAAAGAAACTCTCAACATATTTGAAGGTCGTGTGCTAGTTTTAACGCTCTCACTGTTTAACTACAACTCTGCCACTACTACTACTACTACTACTACTACTACTACTTCTGCTATTACTACTACTACTACTACTAATCATGAAAGTGATAAAATGGTACATTTAGACAAAATGCTTTTAAACTATCCAAATATGCTGGTACATGTGTACATACGTACGTACACACACACATAATAAATATTTGAGCTTAAAAATAGAAGTAGCGTTACTTCGTAACATTCACTCTGTGCAATAAATCAATTGAGCAAATATATGAATTTGGGGCTTCGTAAAAATTCAACGCTTTTTAAGCTGATTCTAATCTATATATATATTTACATACATATTATATATTATCATTTATACGCACATTATGTAAATATGTGTGTTAAGCGATTTTTCAAAAAATCAAGTCCTTTTTTCTTCATTGCCTTAACGGATGCTATCGACCTTCAAATCAATCAAATCGCCGGAAAATATTTTATTATTTGTAAGAAAATTTTTCTTACTCAATATTTTCAGTTCTTCTCCAAGCGTCCTGGAGAGAACCCTTTAATCAAATAAATCCCAGTTGAACAGATAAACTTTAATGTCTTCTACATTATGATTTCTAACTTCTCTAATACACTAATAAATGTCTTGTGGCTTTTCAAAGAAAAACACATCAGAGTATCTTCGATGAGACGGCCATTAACTGGATATATAAGGCTTAGAGAAGTGCAAGTGCATCTCTCAAGAAGAAGAAGCTTTCGATCGTAATCATGAGTTCGCTTATCGATTATAGATTTTCTGACCGTTTCCTCTATCATTTCTTAAAATGTAAAGCGTAATATATGCTAATCGCTTCTTGATAGCAAAAGCCAGAGGCTTTAAATCTTCAAGAGAAAGGAATGGGGAAAAATATTCGAAAATGGAAAGACAGTTTTATGGTCCTAGGATTGTAGACTAATTTTTAAAATCAATAAAAAAAAAAACATATCGATAAAAAGTGCGACTTGTAGGTTGAACAGAACAGACATAAGACGGACAAACAGACAGATGAGCAGACAAGAATCATTTTCCGAATCGATGGGTACTAGAAGAGTCGCTTCTACCTTCAGCCGTTCTAGGTGTCCATACAACCTTAATATACCCTGTACCAGAAGTGGTACAAATATGTTGATATCCGCAAAATTTTTGGGTCAAGAAGCGGTAAAGGGAATGCCGATATTATTACCTTTGATGTCCTTAAGTGAACAAACTTAGGCGACAAAAGGCAACTCAAGCATGATGGGAAAGGAGGAGAAGAGAATGAAGAGTGGGGAGGGAGCAGGAGAATTACAAGAACAGACTTAACTCAAATAAACTGAAAGCGATTCCCTAGAGTTTCAAGTAATCTCTCGCTACACATCGCTGAGTCATTTCTATTCTAGGAAAAATTAGATTTTCCTTCGATGAGTTTCCTTTACAGGGCATAGAAAGGTGATGACGCTTTCTTAAGCCTTTAATTGTTTTTTGCGTTTCCGTGCTTGACTTGCTAAGTGATAATTAGAATCAGAATTGAAGATCAATAAACGCCTCGATTTATTTACTAGAAGAGAATTCATCGAGGAAGTTTTTTGCCCCAATTGAAAAGCAATCATTATAATATTAGACTATAGTCGAAATGTTATTGGACACGATTACACTGGTTTGCTCGATAGGCTTCCTCTAGTTCTGTTTGTCGAACATTGAAATATTTGATATCTTAAAGAAGGCGCTCCCAAAACAGTTTGTCTCTTATTTTCAGCTTCGTAATCATAATCGAGAAAATCGGGTAATCACCATCCAGAACTCGAAGATGTAACCATTTCTCGCATAGTAGATGTGATAATTTGCGTTTCATTTGTCCATTACCCGTTGATAAAACTTTCAAAGGTTCAAAAGTTTACACCGAAAGCCGAAACTCGCGAATAAAATTTTAAATTAAAAGCTTGTAGATAAACTAATATTTTTAATAATGAATCGAACGATGTTTATGGCTGAGTGAATTAAAAATTGCAAAAAAAAAAATAATGCAATTAATAGGCTAATTAATTAAAGCGAACAAAATTAAACGAATTAAACCAAAAAAAAAAAAAATTTATATTTAGATTAAATTCATAGATTTTTTCCAAGATTCTTTCAAAAGCATGTTTTTTCACATAAGAAAAAAAAAAAAAATTGTTTTTAAAATTTTTCAAGATATTAAACGTTTTTATCAAGACACCATACCGTAATTATTTTTACTTTACTAAAAAATAAATTACCAAACAAGTTCTTAAGCTCAAGAAATACTAAACGAACTTGACCAACTTCTTATAGAAAAAAACCAGTTTTGAATTTGTAGGGTAATCAAGTGCTATGCAAATCTATTATTATTGACGAAAACAAGGAGAAACAGAAATAAAAGTTCATAAGAACAAATATTCCAAAAGGGGAAATCTTCTCTTCATCAGACCCGGCGAATACAGATGTTTTTTATTTTTTTTATTTCGCAAAGTAAAATTTGGAAACCAATTGTCTGAGATAAAAATACGAAAATCTAGATATTTTTATTCATTTCTTTTTTATACCCACCACTGTAAGATATTAGGGGGGGCCATTTTGTTTTTTTCCATAATGTATGTAATACCCAAAAGGAAGCTTCAGAGACGCTATAAAGGGTATATATTCTTGATCAGCATGAAATTCTGAATGAATTTAGCCAGGTCTGTCCGTCTGTGCGTCTGTGTGGTGCGTGTTGTTGGCACTCTCCTGGTCCCAAAAATGAAGATATCGACTTCAAATTTCATAGAAAGCACGCAGCTTGGTATTGAAAATTCCCTAATTCGAGCGGGACGGAAGCGCACAGTAGAGCGTAAACTGAACGTAACTCCGTTTTTTTATTTTTGGATTTTTGCTCGTTACCCGAAAATTATAAAAGTTGGGAGGCTGAAATTTTCCATATTTACTTTACGAAGCAGTCTTCCTCTTACATGCAAAAATGGAAAACACCCGCCATGCCCACACAAAGTTATAAGTGATTAAGTTCTGTTTTTTTTTTCACCTTTTTGACGCTTTATGCTAATTTCTCATAAGGCAAACAAGACCGCATGTATAAAACTATTTTGTGCGCATCTTAAACGCAGATATACCATCTGCCTAAAAGGCGGTTAATTTTGAAGCGAATGTGATACACAACGCGACTACTTTTTTCTTAATAATACCAGCGATATGGGTATCAAATAAAAAAACTTGGAGACTAGAATGCGAAAAGCATAGTGATGGACATGCGAGATTCGGCTCCCGCCGAATATAACTTCTTTAGCTGTTTTTTTTTTTTTTTCTTCTTAATTGCGAAGTAGTTCTACAAAACTGGAATAATAAAAATTTGCCTTCACTTTTGCTGCCAACTTGGAATAGGTATCATGTAACATACACATTTCTTTTATATCGAATGATGTTAGACAGAATCGGCATCTTCGGTAAACGTGTGCCCAAGTTTAAGTATTGAATATGTACAACATTCGCTGTTTTGGAAGGCAGTTCTTGACTGAATCTGTGAAATTTATGAAAAAAAAGCCCACTAAAACTTTAGGGGACTATAAGGGCGTCCAAAATTTTTAACTATTTATTTGAAACCTTGCGACTTTGGACTTTATTGAAACCCTTTCATCAATGTTGATATCTCAAAGTGAACACCGATGCAGTAACAAAAAACTGTGAGTGTGACAGAAAACTGTGTGTGCTGCTGATAATCTTAATAACTTATGAACAATTAATACTGAATTTGAGCTGAAATCCACCAAATTAAAAAAAACGGTCGTGAAACGGAATAACACGGGCGTCTATGCCAAACAGTCTAGATAGCGTATGACGTATGACGTATGGCGTAGGGCGTATGGCGTATGGCGTATGGCGTATGGCGTATGGCGTATGGCGTATGGCGTATGGCGTATGGCGTAGGGCGTATGGCGTATGGCGTAGGGCGTATGGCGTCTGTCGTTAATATTAGATACAGTCGTGAAAGAAGATTAAAAATTTTATAATGATAGCTTACGGGAAAAAAATCTTTCTGTTTTAGTTAAGTACGTTGTTGTGTTTTTCGAGCAGAACAGAAAATTCATGGGCAACCATGTATGCTATAGTTCCGCTTGATCGTTATTGATAAAAGTAATTACTTTTCGAGGTAACTCGTTTAAATAATTCTTCCCTTCTTAATGGTACTTGCTATGTAGTCCGTGGAATCCCTGCGTCCTCTTCCTATATCAGTTCTTGACAGTCTTTGTCCTAGAACCCTATGTGAACAAATGCGCGATAGAGCATTTTAAAAGCCGTCTTAACCCTAATCAGGCATCGGTGAACTTTTGAACTAAAATTTGCTGACTACTTCATATTGCATTTCCAATATATATATATATACACGATCTGTGTATAATACTTATTTAGGTTTGTACATCTCTTGTTTGGATATATAAATGAGTTTAAGCTAAAAACAATTTTTAGTTTTAGTTATCCCTATAATTCCCCTAAGTGAGTGCGTGTCACATCATACGACTTCGCGGTATGATTTGCTATGAAAATATGTGGTACGATCGAGTTTAAAATTGGAAGGAAATTAAAAGAAAATTCAAAATAGTTTTTAGAGCAAAAATCGTTTATAAATTCTTTAGTGCGTTTTAAATAAATCTGTTATGATAAAAAAAAATTTCAAATATATTTTTTTTTTTATGTATTTATAATGCAAACAACAAATGTATTTAACAAAAGAATCTGCATTAAATAAGTAAAAGAAGTATACATACAAATGTAATGCATATATAAATATAGATACGATCAGAAGAAAAGGTGACTTTTTTTTATTATATCGAAAATTATCTATTTTCTTATTAATATGCAATTTTGTGCCTTCAAAGTAGTCGCCCTTATGCATAACACACTCGTGTTAACCTCGAGCTTTGAGCTTTTCCAGTGATGCGGTCTTTATCTCCTTAAACCGGAAAAGCTGCTCTGTCTTCATGGGTCCTTTTAGGTTTCGAAACAGCAGAGTATCGCGGTGATTACTTTATAGCCTTTGGCCAAAACAATACGCATAAGCGATAACGTGTGGGCCGGGCGCATTATCGTGCCACACTTTTCATGCCCAAAACAATCGATAAACCGATATACTCAGCAACTTCTCGAACAGTGAATCGACAATTCTCCATAACAAGTTTCTTCACTGTTCCAATGTTTTGATCTGTTGTCGACGTGGTAGAGCGTCCGGGACAAACATCTTTATTAAAATCTTCTCGACCTTCTGTGAAGAGCTTGTACCACTTATAGCAAGCTCGGCAAATGCCACAATCAGCATTTTCAGTGAGTTGAAGCACTTAATTTTTTTTTTTCTTACAAAGATTCCCTGACCTAAACTTTATGTCTGTCAAAGACAAACTAAAAATGCAAAAAGGCTGCAAAATGAATGTCAACATATGATGGAGACGTGCGTACCGACGTAACAAGAACAAAATTCGAAAATCCAATGTCGAAGTACGCAATTTTGGGTCCTTTCTGTAATGAGCTCACTTCATCGGATTTTGCCATTTCATCCTGCCTGCCTGCCTGTCTGCTTGCCTGCCTGCCTGCCTGCCTGCCTACCTGCCTGCCTGCACACTTAGATAGCTGAACTAATGAAGCCATTAATTGTCATATTTCCAATGCGCTGCTCATTTAGTTCGCACGACATCTCCTAGGAATGGGAATAAGTGCAGCAGGTCTATATGGCAAAGCATTTGCCGGCATGTTTATCTGGTGAGCATCGAACATCGTAGTGCAGAATTCTATCCCGCAATGTATTCTTTCGCAGCTGAATTGATGCTCAATTGTACCGCGAATTCACAGCTTCTTCTTTATGCAATAATAACGCAAGACAGATGTGCTCTCGCCCACGAATCAAATCTTAGCCACTTGGACTTACTCCTCCTTTTTTTACTGTTACTATGATTTTTTTAATAAATGAACGCAATTGTGTATATTAAGAAAAAGTTGTGCATTAAGTCGCTGTAAAGCACTTTACGCAGACACACTGGCCAACTTTATTTCCCCAGTTATATATATATATATATATATATGTATATACATATATGTACAAATAAATAAATTTTTTCTCTCGAAACTAATTGAAGCAAACAATTCCAGTGCTCTGATTGATGTGTGTGTGTGTGTGTGTGTGTGTGTGTGTGTGTGCGATTGTGATTGATTGAAAAAAATTGAATATATATAATAAATTAAATTTGTAGAAATATTTCCTTGTTAAGAGAAATTTGCGAGAAAATTTCTTTCTATTCCAAAGAATTATGTAAAATTAATTTCACTTCACTGTACAGATAGAGAGATAAAAAAATTTTTAATTAATTTTTATTTTTTCAACGCAATGCAAAACAAGTAAACATATTTTACATACATCTATACATACAACTATATTTATATATAGATAGATAGATAGATAGATAGATAGATAGATACGTACGTGCTTTTACTAGGAGAATATTTTGAAAAAAAAATTCCATTTATTTGTATTACGTATTGCGGGCTGAGCACACACTGCTTTATATTTCAAACGTTATCAATAATTTTTAATCTGCTTTTACAAAACAAAACAAGATCGTCTTAATGCGAGTTTTGTATACCTAGCATTTAGCAATCGAGGCCATTTCATAAGGAAATTCAATATTTTTCGTAAAAGAGTTTCTTCTTAATAAAAATTTTGATGTACAAATAGCGGGATAGCCCGATAAGGATAATAAATTAAGGCAATATTTTACTTCTCTTATTGCAGGCAGTTTTTGTTTTTGTTTTTGTTTTTGTTTTTTTTCTTTGTTTGAATGAATCTTTTTAAACTCCGAATAACTTGCAAGAACAATCAATCAGTCGTGAACAAATTTGTTTAGAAAATATTTTTACAAACGTTTGCTAAGGTTTTTCAAACCTTTCTAAGGTATAGAAGCACACGCCTTGGAGGCTCATTCATTGCACACAATCTCGATTAGCTTTGAAAGTGCGAGATGAAGTTTTTTCGGTTTTCACTTTGTGAACTTAGAGTCGCTACTTTATCACCCGATTCCCCACGTGAACTAATATGACCTTCTTACAGTTTCGAGTTTAGCAAAGAGGAGAGTAAACGATATTTTTATTTGTATGGAGAGGCCTTTGTTTACGAGGTCGGTTTTTCGAGTCGCAAAAACGAAGATAGGCATTTGAAATTTGGGACAGACATTTCTTGATCAAATAAGAATGTGCGGGTGAGAAATAGGCACGCCCGCAATAGGAAGGCAATAGGAGCAGTTTCGGAAAACCAACGAAATTTTTTTCATATTTTCCCCGATAACTTTTGATTCCGTAGAGAAATTTCCAATAACTTCGATGTTCCGCAAAGTCACTTGTGTGTTCAGTTCAAAAATGATGTCGGTCGGTTTATTAATATAATTACGACTGATTACTAAATTTAAATTTCAAACTATTTCCCATTTATCCAAACACGTATTGGCATCTTCTCCACTCAATTGCAAATAAATTGGAACTGAATCACTGATAGGATCGCGAGTTTCGATTAAAAGAAAAAAAATTCCTAATAATTCGATATTTTTAAGCTTATGATCGCTCAATAAATAGATTGCAAGTGATGATATAACTAACCGTCGGACGAAACTGAGATATTTTTTACATACCTTTGTGCGCAGCTTCATGAAAAGCCAAGCGAGACGTGGCGAAGGTATTAAAAAAACTCTTACTTGTTTCCCATTTTCTTTTTAACGTTACTTCTGCACTTTAATTAATTGCGGTAATTTAAAATACATTTCTAATAATTTAATAAATTTAGATGAAAATATTCTTCTTCTATTACGCAATGCGTTTAAATAAATATTTTCGGAGTATTATATATAACACCGAGTGTATTAAAAAAGATGTAATTAAAATCTTCTCAAATAATGGAAATTTCTATTACATATATATACATATATATATATATATAATTTGTATATAAATAATTATTCTCATATTTATATAATAATAATAAAATTATAGGTAATAAAAGAACCTAAAGCCACTTTTTATGAACACAAAATTAAGAAAAACTAATTAAAATTGAGTGTAAGTCAGTTAAGATCGCTCCTACTTCTTATCGTAAACAATCATTCGATTCATAACTTTGACGAGAGATGATGTTTTCCGCTTATGAAGATGCGATAAATTACCTGCTTTTTATATCCTACACTACTCAAGGTAGATTAGATTAATGGGGTCTTATGTAACATGAAAAAGGTGTTACGATAGACTCGACACCTTTTATTATACCGATCGATTCAGAATCATAATCTGAATTGCTCGAAGCTTATCTGTCCGTCTGATAGTTGTCCATGTAAATGTTTATTCAAGCTATAGGTTGCAATTTTTAAGATATTTTGATGAAATTTGTGACGCTGACGTGGTTTGACCCTAGGACGAACACTATTCAAAATGATTCGATTCGTTTCACTTTTTCGATCCTGTCTCTAGGTGAATGTTCACATTGTTCTCTTTATCACTTATTGAAATTTATAAACACGATCTTGGAGAGGTCTTCGTCTAACAAAACTACAATAAGGAAATAAGCAAAGAAAAGAGCGATAACTTTTCTAATTCGAAATACTTCCCCAGTATTGATTATCATTTTCATCGCACGCACGCACATTACGGTAAAGGGTGAGTTCAAAATGCAACAAAATTGCATGTTATCAAGAACACTTGAATATGAATAAATCCAAATTTTCCCAGAAGCGATGACTGCAAGAAATGTAGACTACAAAAGCAGTTATGTAATATGTATGTATATGTATATGTATATGCATATATATATATATTACTTTGTATAAATATTTTAAAAGAATAATTCTTATATTATTTTGAAAATGTAAACCATAATATCGGACAAAAGACTGCACATTAAAGCAATTGAGAAAAAAAAAAAAAGAAATCCTTCTAAATTATACGCATACCCGTCTATGCTTAAACGCGTTAATCGTTTGAAAATTCGAAAAGTCATTCAGTTAATGCAATGATGGTAAAGCATTCACATGATACATGCGCAACAATTATATGAAAATTTTAATTCAATCGAGTGCATTTTCAATAGTAAGCCGACATAATCTTTAAAAACAATCGAAGTCATATTAAATTTCATATAATAACTCTGCAAATTAAGATCTGGTTTTGATTACAACAGAAAAAAAAAAAAAAAAAAATGAAACAAATAAGAAACTTTACGCATTCCTAAAACAGACAAACCATAAAACATTAAACCGACTCTTAAATAACAATCATCTACAATTATATAAATAATACGTTCATAATAAATACTGCACTCAGTATTAACACTATGGACCAAATCCTAATCAACAATCTGTGTAAAGCAACTTTTGAAATTATCACAGGGCTACGGATAAGACACATAAGATAGAGAAGGAAAGGAAGAAACTTTTGCTGTTACAAAACCGAGAGCAAATTTATTGTACCGTCAATGTGTGCAGGGTAGAGAAAATAAATAAATATATATATATATATATATATATATATATATATATGGATGTGTTAAGCATAACGCTTGTTAGCAATAATAAGAAATATAAAGAACACAACTAACGACAAAACCATAAAGAATATTATGTGAATTTAATCTGACTTTGACCAACTAAACGAATAGAACAAGAGCAGCAAAAACAGTAAGAGCAACAAATAAAGTATAATTCCGTCTGCTTTGTAAATGAGTCCATTTATTCGTTCAAGCATTCAGGCGTCCCTCAATCTCTTTGTCAAAGAGCAATTTACAAAGCAATAATAATAATAACAATAATAATAATAAGAAAAAAAAAAACAAAAAGAAGAAACCAGTAAGAAGACAATAATGAAAAGAAGATGAAAAAGAAGGAAAAAAGCTATGAATAATGATGATTGTAATGAAAACATAAATAATATTGTGGTGTAAATGTGAAAAACAAAACTAAACTCTGCAATCCATACGCACGTTATACTCGCACTCGTATGTGCAGGTTTAACATAAGGCAAAAGGTATATGCAAGCCTGTAGAATATATCTACATATATACACATATATATATATATATATATATATATTATAGGTAGTCCGGAAACTTCTTGCGGTTTTCACTGGCAAATAAAATAATTTTTTTCTTTTATAAGAAAATATATAAGTTTGTAAAAAGTTTGTTGTTTTAAATGAATTCAGTTTTTCTGCAATCTCGCCAAACGTCATGTGTCGATCAGTTGCAATCATAACCTTTAGTGGGTCGTCACCAGCGGTATTTGGTCTACGAGAACGCGGTAAAACCTTCCACAACGCAATTTCACAAACGAATTTTTTCAAGTGTGTTCTGCTGCTCATATGCCCACCGCTTACTTACGTCTCACTACTACAATAATACAACCGATCACTGCCGAAAGCCTGCTTCACATAATTATTATATACACATACACACATATGTCCTAACTATCTGTCCCGCTAGGTGAAGAAAGTTATTTCAACCTGGTGTCGAAGGTGGAGAAGCCAGTAAGAAATGCCCGGACCACCTATTTTACATTGTATACATACTTTTATACTACAAGACATTTATTTCGACTTCGCATTATCAACTGAGCTTTGATTTAATTCTGCTTCTAAGGCTCCTTGCGAGCAGATCGCACTACATGGAGATGCAGCTTTCATCTTAGGTAACACATTTCTCATCCTTGGACTGTAAGAAATTGTCAAAAGCGAAATCCTTAACACAATCGTGCAGTCAATGCGAAATTTCGAATTTGAAAATTCAACTTTCATTGAACCGAAAGTTGTTTAAGTAAAAGTTAAAGTTTTATGGGTGGTTATGGTTATGCAACGTCTTCTCTTTAGTTATGACTTGAAATTCAGAACTAGATAATTAAGATGTAGATTACGTTTAGAAGAAGAATATGTCTATAGAATGATGTTTATTTGTTTATCTTTGTTCGAATATTTCCTTTTACGCGTATTCCTTGCTAAGCTAAATTAATTTCCCAAAGTGAAATCACTTTTTTGTACACTGCAGTAATTTTCTTCATCTTATCGGAATGAAAAAGTGAAATTTTGTTAAAAATCTTTGTCTTCGCTTTTTTTATATTTAAAATTCACTTTAACACGGTTGTCAGACTAAGCTTAATATGATTATTACGTACAATACAAGAAATAATGAGAGTGTAAAACTCAATTATATGATGATTATTATGTGAATTAAAATATCACGTCTATAAATACTTTTTTGCCAACCTAATAAATATTTATACCTAAAGACAAACGTATGCATATAAATTTAATATGACACTTATATAAAATGATACAAAAATTCAGGGTGAAGACGGCCATGACAAAGAAATCATACGAATACATATGATAAAGAGAGAGAGAGAGAGAGAGAGAGAGAGAAAGAACAGAAATCAACCAGACCTTCACAATAAACTCTAAATTAGAAACGTAAGAATTGTGAAGAAAAAAATGTTGAATGTCATCAATAAATTATAATAAAAAATGCAAACTCGGTACACATTCAAATATGTTATTATTATAAATGCATACACACACAGTGGGTAGATGAAAAAAAGAGAGAAAAATCCTTATCGTCTTAAGATTCTATTAGTATTTGAAAATTTAATTAAATAGTATTTTAATGATTTCTCGATTAATGTCGACAAATTATTCTTTTATTTACTATTCTTAGTTTTTTTCTTTTCTTTTTCTTTTTCTTTTTTACTTTTTTTTTTGTTTAATAAATGCTAAAGTTTGCAGCCACACTATATATATATATATATAAAATAATTATTGCATATGCAAACATATGCTGACCATTCTATATTATGGTTATAAAAGTTGATTAACATAAAAATTAAATTGACTTTGTTAAGGTTATTAAAAGTTTGTTGACTTCGTTTAATTATTTATTTTTTTGTTTGGTTTTATTTGTTGCGTTCTTATTTAATGATAAATTTCCTTTTAAAATTATATGGTCACACTTAAGTGCCCTTTCAATTAACCGCAAATTATTTTTAATTCTAATAGTAGATCAGAAATATATATTCAGATAAATCAAACCTTTGTTACGCGGACTCCGATTTGTTTTATTCGTTTATTTGCTAAAATCCCTTTTAAATTATTCCACGAAAAAGAAAACAAAATAATTGAAAATAAAAAAAATTCAACGCTTCAAGAGATAAGCATTTGTACATTCAAACAAACTGGCACATGGCTGGCTAACTAATCCCGTCCGAACATGATTTCAGTGATTCGGGGAACTTTTGTCTGCTTCAGCTGAAATCAAGCGAAAAATCAATTCAATCGAAATGAAAACGCAAGTGATAGTGAAATTGACCGAATCCATCACACTTTACTCGAACAGAAAAATGCAGTTTGCTGATAAGCAGATGCCGATCGATAATAAGAGCATTGTGTGTTCTCGCTTGTGTGGAAGCAAATCCAGAGAAAAAGTATGAAAATGATAAGCACACTACCCATTGCGAAGGTGTGACACAACGAATCAGTTATTGTGGGAGAGGCATAATATGAGTCTAGGAACATCGTAACCTCCTAATGCCAGATCATTGGAAACATCGGCCTGTATATGTGTATGTGTTCTTAATACTAATCGAAGTTCTACACACTTCATTGGTGTCTATTTTTCCAGTGGATCTTGGTTAGATGATATGCTGTGAATCAATATGTCAAACATTGGAAATTGGTGCGACACGCTAACGATCATTAACTCGAACGTTTTTCTTATTATTATTATTATTTTTTTTTTTTTTTGGATTTAATCTTGGCTAGTATGCCACTGCCGCTCAAACAGTCTAACGAAGTAGATAAGTGCTTTGACAAATTTTTATCGGGGTTAGAAGGATAGCTAATGGAATAATAATGTTTACTAAGGTTACCAGGCATGCCTTCAAGTATTGAAAATAAAAAAAAAAAACTATTTTAAAAATATTATTAAAAAGATGGGAATATCGGTGTCATTCTCGTGAGACAGTTTCAATTGAAGGCGCTCTGCGACTCAGATCTATTTTGATGCGAATTCCATTTTCGAAGGAAGAAAAAAAATCCTTTAGCCCGCATGTCCATAGGTAGAGAATAACGGAGCGAGTTTTAAAAGTTTTAGTGTTTATGTGTGACTGGCGCGTGCTTTAATTAAAAAAATATATTTTCTACAAAAAAAAAAAAAAGACAAGACACTCTTTTATTAAGAAAACATCTTTGAATTAAAATATCGAAACTATTTTACGTGATGTTCTGCAAAGTGTTATTTTAAAAATACTGCCATACATTCAAATGAAAAAAATGAAAAATGTAGAAATTCTTCGATAGGCTGCTTCCGTAAAAGTCATGTCTTAAGAAAAGTGCATACAATTATATATTTAACGGTTTTCCACGCCATTGAAACATTGCCTCGTATGCGATGACATAGCTGACCGTTGAAGGAACCGTTTAAGCCAATGAAAAAAATTCTTGATTTACTCAAAAATTTATCTCCTAAATGGGTTTCATTCTGACCAATAAACCAAAAAAAAAAAAAAAAAAAAAAAAATTGAAAATTATGCTAAGTTCCCCTCTAGCAACTTTTCTAGTACGAAGCTGCATAAACAACAACAAATGTGGAAACATTATAAACAAAAATTAAGAAATGCATGCGTAAAAAAATGCATACCCAAGCCTTATAAATCATATTTTTGCTAACCCTAATACGTAACCTAATCTTCTTCTTCTTCTTCGCTATATATATCACATACATTGTATCGAATATGCTTTTCTGTCTCACTCCTTGCACTTCCAATGACATGGGATTAAGCAAATATCTAGTATTCGTAAATACGTGTGTGTGTGCAAACAGTTTGAGTTCATTTACTCTTTCCACAATAAAACTAAACTTTAGCTTCAACGCTCCACATGCAATAAAACTGTGAAAGCAGGCATACAGGGATACACTGCTCGACTCCTTAAATAGTTAATTTTGTTTTTCTTCCTCGTTTTTTCGTTTTTCTCCTCTTTTCATTACTGGCCACATGTCTTATGTAAATCAAAACGATATGTTTGTAGGCCAAAATTACAAAGTCACTTAACAATATCAATGCGGTGTAAACGTTAGTGATTTCAAGTGAAATGATTTTACGAAATCTTTCTCGGCGTAAGCGCTCTCTTACGCTATTTCTATTTCTATTTCTATTTCTATTATTTTAGAGCACACTTTTATATCCTGCATCACTTGAGGTACCGAGTATACCGGGGATAAGCGTTTTTAATAATAAATCGTGCGCTCACCTAGGCTTACTACCGGAGCGCTTCAAGATTGCAGATTAAATCATACTTTTTGGTCATTTTATGTCAATGGCCGCATCTTCATTTTCAAAGACCCTAAATGGTCATTGACTTCTCCTTGAGAATGAGAAATTTTGCATTTTTTAAACTCAGGTTTAAAGAAAAAGATTTAATGTCGGAAAATATTATCTAGAGCCAAGTGAAGGAGATACGAGTGCGATTACGATGTAAAGGAAGGGAAGTGTTTAGCATCGTCCGCCAACATTGACATATGGTCGATATGGCGATGGTGTCAAATAGTTACCTTGAGAGATAACTGATATCACAAGAAATTCATTCGAGTTAATGGAATTGTAAAGGACCCTAAACAATTTATTATGAAGCTAAGTGCTTATCACTTTTAGTAAATATGAAGGAAAACACGATGACAGCAGAGAGTCTCGACTAAAACTGTCACAGGCTGTACTTCAGCCTGTACAGCCACTAGAGAATGCCTTGAAAATATGACAAGAAGATTATAAAAGATTCATTATATAAGAATCGACCTCTCTATTCGAGTAGTAACGATTCGGACAAACACCCAGCTTGACTATGCCTTCACGAGATATCTAATTCCAGCTCCTTCTCCATCTCTGTTTGTTCACGTGAATATAAAAAGCGACTCCTCCAACACGACGACAAAGCGCTAGTTGTTAGAGGGACATTACAAATATTTGATATAACACAAAAGAGCCTCTCTACGTCTAATATAATGAACGCGTCCAATGCGTTCTCCCGTTACATGTAATTAAAAGCAAATAAAGTTGCTTGAGAGTCTGACACTTAACAACAAACACTTAACACCCTATTGACTTAGCAAGAAGGCTACTTTCATTAATGTGCTATAAGGTGGGAAGCAGATCAGTAAAGTAATTATTTGAAATCTTAAGGAATCAGTATATGTCCGTCTGTCTTCACTTTTTGACCTGACTGTTATGTACCTATCTTTCGTATAATTTTATAATCTCAGTGAAATTATCATTCAACGAAAAAGGATTTAAGTTCACGTTTGATCGATTGTACGTAGCAAGTAGCAAGCATAGTATTCGATGAGGATAGCAAAAAAAGTAGCAAAAATCATTGCTTAATGAATTGCTCTATCCATCTGCTTATTCATTTTATATGTAATATGTATGGCGCCTTATCATAAGAAATGTTACTTCATGTCGACAAAGAGACGCAACATTTTCGCAACAAGTCGTGCTATACTCAATTTAGTCCAGAGCACAAACAACAAATTTTGTGATGGTACGTAATGCAGTTCCTGGCATTCGACGTATCAACCAACAAGTGTTTTTACGCTTACCATTTGTTTGCTCAATTTCCTAAAGTGATTGTAATAAACTCTAATAAGCGCATGCAAAGGTAGCGCAAGCAAAGTGCACACCCGTGCAATGCGGTTAAAAACGAACATACAACCTTTCAATAAGATTACGAAGCAAAAAGCTTCTAGAGGCGAGATAAAAGATTTTCAAACGTTCCGAAATCATAAACTGCAAACTGACGGAGTAACCTCACAAAATCATTTCTCACTTAACGAGCTTTAACGTTTGGGTCGAGCATATCGAAAGGAACGATTGGACGGACACGCATAGAAAGAAATTGTTGATCTTTTTTTTTTTTTTTTTTTTTTTTTGCTGTGATTGCAATTCGTAATTACAAATCATAAATGAGACTGCAGTACACAAATGGGCATGGCCAAAATAACTCCACTCCATTCTGAGTACTTGATTTTCAATGTTGATAAATATATATATATACATATATACGTTTGGTATGAATGTATTTAAAAAATTTCATTTGAGTATTAATTTTGAAAACGCTCTGGTAGTTCAAGGTTATCCATTAAGTACCCTACATCACACTACAGTTATTCATGTAACGCCTTTTCGAAAGAAGCGCTAATGTGTGATCGAAATGGTCGAAAAAGTGTTCCGATCTGTTCCGGGATAAAAAACATCGGTGTATGAAATTTCATCAAAATATCTTGAAAGTTGCGACCTGTAGATTGAACCACAAAAAAAAAAAAAAAAAAAAAAAAACAAGACGGACACACGGACAGGCAAGCCGAGCCCATTTCAGAAAATGATTTTGAATCGATCGGTATAATAAAAGTTAGCGTCTGTCTCAAGTCCTCTTAAATGTTGTACACACCCGCACGAACTCTTACACCACAAGCAATAAAAGTTATCTTAAACTGACCCAACTATAGTGGAAAAGTTGAAAAAGATCAAAACATAAGCCTCGATATTCTTTTTGGCAAAAATTTTCTTTACGCCAAATGCGATGTTGAATATAATTTCTTAGCATCTTAAATAAGGAAAGCAGTTTTTTAATTTAATAAATTTCTAATGATTTTATGTAATTTTATTTTTTATTTTTTATTTTTTATTTTCTTTTTTTATTTAAAATTCTACCAATTGTCCAGTTAATTACGTATAAATGTGAAAACAATTTTTTCGCTTCGGGGAACAGATGTGCTGTATTTTTGTCCGTCCATTCGTCCATGAATCTTGCGACAACCGTTTGCACTTTAAACAATCGTAAAAACTTTTAAAAGAGAATTGATTGCAAAAAATTAAAATATAAAAACATATGCACTTGCTCGTCATCCACAGATGGACTTTAAAATTGATTGGTTTACTAAACAAACAAATAAACAAAATTTTACACAAAAGCAGAAATTCAACTCTCTATTCTCTTTAATAATTTGGAGGAAACACCTGAAATTCTTCTAAAATTTGTTAAGAAATATTTGGATGAAATAAATTTTTGAATCAATTTCTCATCAATAAAATATTTACGAAAAAGCAGCTTTCGCATAATACTTCATCAACACTTAACGTGACTTTTCAATACATCACAATATCGTAAACATAATTTTTCAATATTTCGTTACATATATGGCGTTCAGCTTTAGAGTGTCTATAAATCCTTTCCATTATCTGATCGTATTTATCTATTAATTAGATCTCGTATCAAGATTAATTTTAGACACGACGAATTTGAACGGCGGCAAAACAACGAAATGCTTCATTCCCTTAAAAGCTCTTTTCAAAGAAGGCGTTTCGATTGCAACCAAGTATTTTCGAATTTTCAACTTTCTCTAATTATTAAAAATAACTTTTCAAGGGAGAGGAAAAGAAGATTGCTTTTTATCTGTGTAGCAAGAGTTTGAAAACTGAAAGAGGATGAGCTCGCTTTCGTATTAAGTAAAAGTACGTTTTTGCTTAATTAAAAAAAAAAAAGAAGAAAACTAAAGAAAACTGATAAATTTAATACTAATTTTACCACGATGTGTCTTTAAGTCACATTGAAACTTTAAATTTGATTTTTTAATTACTTCCCAATTTTTAAAATTTTTTTTTATTAATCTTTTACTTTATTATTATTAATAATTAATAACATATATGATGAAAATGTGAAGCACAATGTGACTGACAGTCACATAGACAGAAAGTAATCCCATAGCTTAGACAGGAAGTATTCATACGACGACAAATTTTCTAACGGTGAGGTTTTTTAATTAACCTCACGATTTTCATATGTGACTGGGAGTCACTTCATGGTAGAATTCGTTTTAAGAAAACGTGGTAAAATTAGAGTTAAGCAAAAAAAGCCACAAGACACCATAGGATTAGCAAATCAGTTTATTAAATAGCATTTTTAAATTTTTCTTCATTTATTTCATGTATTTAAACTACAAAATTCGTAATCAAGAGCTGGTGAACAATCGCCGAAAACTACAAAACCAAATTAATTTTTTACACAATTAATACATAAATGCCAGCTGAGAATATGATGAAAGAAAATGTACGTCAAAAAAGGGTTCCTGTGTTACGAAAGGTTCAGGAAAGGTTCATGGATGCTGAGCGAGTGAGAGAGGAGGTATGCAACCACTACTACGTGTTATTAACAAGTGGACCGATTCTAACCGAAGCGAAGCTATTTCAACAAGTTGAGCAACGCACTGTTCAATTTCTCGAAAATTTTCGCTTTCGTCCAATGGACAGACTTCACAGAACCTCGAAAGATGATTAATGCACTCTACAAACATTATAAATATTCGTACTGCGAATCGTACAAGAGAATCGTTTAACATAATATGCATATCGTTTCATAACAATGGCTTGTGTATCTCTATGATTGAGCGAAAAAGATCTCCATACCGGGACACATGTCTTTAACTACGTCAGTGCGTTCCAGAAATTGCGGGATATGAATTCACGTGAACGGAACGTCAGGAATAGACCTTGGAATTTATCTCAGCGGTCGCGAATGTGTTAACTTAACTAAATGCAATTTTATAAATTCTCAGCATAAATTTAATTGAATTTGGTTCACTTATTAGTCACATTGTCATCAGAATAGATTAGTCGCTCCTCGCGTTTGTTTCCTATATAACTGAGAGCAATTATTAATTTCGTTCCGTGGTCTACAGATCCAAAATATTATTATTGTTATTATTATTAAGTGAACTGAAGAAATAAATTCTAAGATTAAAGCCTTAAAGCACTAGCGTCATGTTAGTCTAACGACTTCATTGAAAAGTCTACCGCTCTCTACTTGAGATTTGAATTCACGCGACCATTGAATTGTTAGTCGAGACTCTTTACCTACTCAACCACTCAGCCAGATTTCAGGCGGATGATTTCATGCGAGAATAGAGCCTAGTAAGCGAGCAGCAAAAATCAAGTCAATAAGAAGAACAAATATTTTGAACACTGACTTCTTTGTTTGTTTTTCCTTTCACTTGCCGCTATTTTATTGAAGAAAGTCTTCAATATTCCAAAAATTATGTAAGGAAACAAGTCCGGAGCTTAGGAATAACAAGCCATTAAATCTAATTGAATTTCAGTTACTGCCCGTGTGCCAATAAGCGTCAGATTGTCTTCAATTATTTCTTCTTCTATGCTGAGATGACTCTTGTTTTAATTAGCTTTTATTTCTTACGCAATACCAAGGAAAGGACTGAAGTCATTGGATAATTACTTAAATAGATGGACACAATATACGTACAGATGTATAGATATGTTTCGGTGGCAGATAAGCGTATGCTATGATTGCCCATTTGGCTGCACTTACATATCTACATTTATTTTGCTTTTCATCTTCTATAAATTAGTTCGAAAAGATATATATGTAGCAACATAAAATATTTCATAAAATGATGTAACAATTCTCTCATCAAATTATCAATCTTTGTATATATATACAGTTGCATTACTCCATAATTTATATATATTTTTATTTATGCCCTGCTTTCTGTCCAACCGACCGACAGCACTATGCTAACATTCTCGGAATTCGATTTAACGAAAATTGGATTTTTCTGCAATTGATAAAAGTGTAAATATAAAAAATATATAAAAATAAAAGTCCATCTTCTTTTTGTTCAAGAGCATTGTCTAAACTGTTAGCAATATTTTCAAAAGATTCCCACATACAATGTGGGCCAGACTTGCGGCTATATTTAAACGAGTGACTCACTATTTTTATAATCAATCAAGTACAAGTACCAAAGAGTTTTTTTTTCTTCACTTTTTATGAGAAAAAATATCCATTAATAGTTTCTCTCGTGCGATAAATATTTAACTGAAACAAAAAAAAAAAAATTACTTGCATTTAAAATCTCTACCTAAAAACAATGAGTGAACGATTATATAGTTGTTCGTGTAATAAAAGTAAATAATGGCTTAGCAATTTCAATTTCCCAAACTTTTCAAATATATTCCAAGTACAACTTTGAAAAAAAAAAAACAAAACAAAAATACAAAGGAAAGTCTGTTTTCATATTTTTGTGTTACAATATAAAAAGAAATCTCCAAAAGGTTTGTGCAACTTATAGAAGCGCCATTCAGTTATGAATTTATCCGAAGCCTTAAATCGAATTCAATCGCCATCTCTTACCTTTTCCTAGGCGAATGATAAAATAGATGTTGTAAAAAATTGAATATTTTTGCAAACAGTGATAGGTAGGATATGTGAACCTGGTCGAGACCATGAACTTAACCGCTTCCAACAAAGCTAATCGAAAAAAAGGAAAACGAAAGAAAGATGGAGGAAGAAATCATTATTATTCGCAACTGAATATCAGAGTAAGCCATGCTTGGAATGTCATCGACAAGTGTCTACATATGGAGCAGTAAATAAGAAGAAGTCTTTGGTCTTTTATGGTGGAAATGAATCCTTTTTCAATTCGAGCATATGTCTGCTTGCAAATGTTAGATGTGAAGCAAAAATTCAAAGTTTCATGGCAGACGAATTAAATGATCTGCTTACTTAGCATATATGAAGAGAAAATACTGTCAACTGGAAACAAAGCGAGGCCTGTTAGTGGCAAACTCTGGCAGGCTGATGAAGAGTGGCGACCAAGACCATGTTGCTTGAAAATGGAGAACCTTTGCTTCTTAATGATACATTTTAGAGATAAAGCGTTTTTCCATGAATGGTGAATAATTTCATACTTCAAAGGAGCATGTGATGGTAAAGATTATTATAAAAAGAGGCCAAACCAAAACTACTTGCATATAACTTGCATCATATATTGTCTTGGAATAAAATCAAATCACTACCGGCAGTGGTCTTTCCTGCCGCACCTGATATCTCCATTTTCAAGTTGAACATTCACAAGCACTACTCCCTTTCTTGACTCCACTCTTTCTATAACTTTTCCTGATCACCACCGTTCCCGCCCGCCAAGTAGGGCGTTCAAGAAATTTTTCCAATTCCTCAGTAAAAATTTTAATTTAAAAATTTATCAAATAGCGTATCAAATAGTGTTTTTCTTTTCTTTTTCTCATTTAAAAGTCAGCTGAGGCTTATTCAACAAATCCAAAAAGTTCAACTGGAAATAGTAAGAAGGTAGGCCGACCATTGTATAAATTTTTTGCATGAAAATTTTTGCAAACAGTTGCTCCTTCGCTTTGTCAAACTAAATCGTATTGAAGACTACCGGCCTTTTTAATTAAATATTTAAGAGTGGGCTAGCAAGACAACCAAGAGTACTTTTTGAGGTTAAAAAAGAAAAAAAAAAAAAGTATAAAAGATAAGATAATCAGTGGCAAGAATTTTAACAAATATTGACTGACAAAACCAATTGCTCTCATCAAGATTACCACATCCCATGGTCGCAACATTTTGTCTACAACTTTTCAATCTAAATTTTTTTTTTTTTTTATATATAAATTGAAAGTGAAGAAGAAGAAAAGATAACTTTATAGGAAAAGAGATAGAAGAAAGGGCAAGACTTTTAAAGGACAAGCACTAAGATGGGGTGACATGCTAATCTTCAATCAGGCATTTCACGCTAAGGTCCTTCAGCAAGATATCAAATAAATGCTCCTTGTGAACTCTTGTGCTCTTAAAGGCTTACAAATATTTTCAAATGTTAACTCCCAAAAGGAGCTTTTCCTTCAAGAAATTTCAGTTCAGTGCTCAAAATAATTGATTCCCTCTTTTTCTCATTACAATAATAATTATTTACGTATTTTTTTTTTTCTTCTTTTTTCTTTAAGAAAATGCACTTGGACAATGGAATTTGTGTTTTTCAAAATATGGTTCAAACGAGGTAAAGAACTTCTCTTGCACTTCCGACTTTTCTTGTTTCGCTTAACAACTTTGTTCCATACAAAGTCTTTATAAAACGTTTCTACTTAATCCAATTACTAAAGTAGATGAAAAATTAAAAAGAAAAATCTTTTGAAACGTCTGAACAATAATATGTGTTACCTACTTTAAAATTTCTAAGAGACTTGTAAGCGACCTAACCGCGCTACGCTTTAATTTCATGGAAGACAATTTTATTTTCAATAATTTCCTGTTTTTGTTTTCTGTCTTTTCTTTGTATACACACACAAACAAATCATAGGTATAGTCAAGACAGATCGTCACTGGGGTTTATAGTGTTTCGATGTCATCGCATCTTATTGGAATAATTGCAGCTTTGTAAAGATGTGAAATTAAAATCCTATATATATATATATATTTATATATATATATATATATATATGTATGTGCTTGAGACTGATAAATCACTTTTCATCACTTTTTAGAATAGTTTTCGAACATTCCGTACTTAGGCATTTTTATTATTTATCCTTATACAGTAAACTTTTTTTGCAAACTAATACAAAAAGTAAATTCATTACCGAAATATTTTCGTTTTGAGTAAAACAAAAATTTCATTAAAATTCATAATTCATTGTTAGGAAAATTTAAGAACATATGTTTTTAAAGTTAACACTCAAGTAAAGTTTGGAATTTCGATGCACATATAATCAAAATTGGTTTGTTGATCGCAACGACAACACTACACAACTTAGTAGATTTTCCTGGTGAACTACTGAAGAAAAAAAATAAATAAAAATCGAATAATAGATAACAAGTGGACCGCGGGATAATTGCAAATTTCCTAAAGTTTTTTTTTACGAATTTTCATTAATATGGACACGAAAGACTTGCGTTTTCAACTAGATCATGTCTCGCTGCAGCATTGCCTAAGAAACTATGCAGTTTCAAATTTGTTTTTTTCATTTTGAAAAAATTGGGAAATTTTTTTTCAAAAAGAATTTACTACATTCTCTCATTAATGGTAAGCCACACTTACACACAAAATGCCAGGGCAAAGGAACAGATCTCACCAGTTTCAAGAGAATAAATCTCAATACAGTTAAGTTAGGCTGCATCATGTCTCAATACATTCAGTTTATTATCTTTGTAGGCAGAGGGTTCTTATGTACAAAATCACAGTGGTATTCCGACATTATTGAAAAAAAAAAAAAAAAAAATAATAATAATAATAATAATAATAATAATAATAATAATAATAATAAAAGAAAAAAAATGACTAACTGACTGACTGACCTAGATCAAGTTTTCAACTTAATTTGAACAATAAATCACTTTGTTACCTCCAAAGTACACAAAATACGAGCGTACACATAGTTACGTAGCAGATGTGATAGACACATGTACGCATACATAAAATCTTAATTGAAAGTTTAAAATACAAAAAACACAAAAAACACAAAATAAAAAAAGACAACAACAACAAAAAAGACTTAAAAGACAAGCGTTATTACCTCTTTTTTTCGTTGACGGTTTAACAAAGCTGGTTTTTATATTTTTGATTTTCTTTGTGTTTTTGTTGCTATTAAAACCACTTTTTCATAAATTGTGTTTTCGAAATATACAAATTTTTCATCACAAGCAATAATTTTTAATAATTTCTATGCACATAGGGAAAAAAGCAAAAAAAAAAAAAAAAAAAAAAGAAGACTGATTAAAAAATATATGTGTATATGAAGGAAGAAGAGGAAGAACAAACTAAATTACGAAACTCACGGAACTAACGAAAGCTTTGATGTGCAAAACCGAAGTGTGCAATACCCAAGACGGCAACAACAATAACAACCACAGCATTTACCAAAAATATAAAATTTTTTTTTCTCGTTTTCTTAAATTTTAAGAAAAACACACACAATTCACAAAAAATAATTAAATAAAATTTATTCGAATTTTTTTTTTTTTTTTTTTTTTTTTTTTTTTTTTTTTTTTTTTTTAGTCAATATTATATTTTATAGGCAAAGCATGCACACAATCCGTAAAATACTTAATTTATTTAATATTATAACCCCGTAGTTAGTAAAAGATATGCACAAAGACAATACGTTACGTTCTTAAAAAATATACCGATACTATTGAAGCGAACAGTTCTTTCGGAGCTTAAAAACCCAAATTGTTGTTTTTCGTGCTTTCTGCTTAAGAATTGAAAAAAAAAAAAAAATTTGCTTTTAATTTAATAAATAACTAAATCTTTTTTATCAATAATAATTACGTACGTTTTCACTTCGAAGAATTATATTCACGTTACTCACGTATATTAAACCGTCTTTATCGCTCAAAATTTTGAAAGCAAATGAAAAATAATCTACATAAAAATCTATTCTATACCAAATTTCTTCACTTTCAATGCTCTCTCTCTCTCTTTATCTCTCTCACTCTCTCTCGCAAGATTTCTTTGATGTTTTTCTGGCATTGTTATTGTAAAACAAGCACTCATTCGCTCTGTTTGCAATGGAATGAGTGGAATCGAGTTTGACTATGCAACGCTCCAACTGTGCCTGAAGTTCAGATTGGATTTTATGTGGACGAATCCACTCACAACACCGTTGGCCTATGATTTTTGTTTTGTTTTACTACACATTCTGTTTTCTGTTGTTGTTGTTGTTGGTGTTGGTGTTGTTGCGGTAATGTTCAATGTGTTCATAGTGTTTATATGCCAGCTAAACGATTATGATAGTGATGATGGTATGCATATACGTACGTGCACATGTGCTGTTTTGTGCATTTACTAAAATAAAATTAAACAAAAAAATCTCTGAAAATAAAAAAAACTGTAAAACAAAACCTAAGAATGAACTGAGTATAACTTCTCTTTCAAAAACCAGCCGACCCGTGTGCGTGTGTGTGCGTGTGTGTGCGTGTGTGTGTTTACAACAAATGTGATAAAAATTTAAACACGAACGAGAATCACTGCAACTTTTTGGCGTGTTGTGTAATTTTCATATATTCAGAGAGAGAGAGAGAGAGAGAGAGTGAGATGTGAAACCGGTTTTCTCTTACTACTACTATACGCGCAACATTAGCGAATGTAACGAAAAATGCGTTACTTAACAGCAACATGTTGACAAGCGACATGTTTACACTTACTTATAGTAACTTGTATACACAATTTTAATAGAATTTCGCTCATTCACACACATTCAATATTTATTCGCTCTTTTATACGGTGTATGGAAAAGTATCACTTCCGTTTAATTGGCTTATTACAGTCAACTCTCTCTTTGCCATAATAAAGAGATAGACGTTGCCAGGGAGCTATAATTCAAGAACAGTATAACTCAACACATATTAAGGGTTTTGTTTTTTTTTGCAGTATTTTGTGGTAACCGCCTACATGCGAGTGATATAGTCCGATCCGAAATTTGAAGTTGCAATCGGGAACATATCAAGCGAAAGTAAGAGGTTATTACCTAAATTTGTTGTTATATACCAAATAACAATGCAATAAATTAAGTTAAGTCCACTTATCCACATCAAGACTTTTCTTTTTTTTAAAGGATTTACTTATGTCCCTTTGGTCTTCTCTTTGTAGTTTTTGATTATACGAATACTAAAGGCATTCTTAATTTAAAGACTTTCTAAACGTATTTTGGATTTAGCTTTAAAAACCAACATTTTAAAGTAAAAGCCGTCAAATTGAACGGTTAGCTGCGCATATGTCTAACAAAAGCTCACACTTAGGAAAAGAGCTGGCCCATTACAATATGGGTACGCTTATTCGTGGCATCGATGCATCAGAGCATCGAGAAACCGGTTTTCTCGAAAAAGCCCAGCAGCCCAGCAGCCTGTGTCTTGTTGCTGCGTCCTGAAGGAAGGCAGGGGCGTACTCGGCTCAAATCCGCCTACGTTCCAACAATTTTTGTAAAGTCAACCGAATATATGGTGTCCTGGAATTGTGGAACCTTCTGCGATCAGAGAAGATTTAAAACGAGTTATCATAGTGTTGGTCTTTTTTAACATATTTGAGGCTTTGTTGGTTGGAAAGGCGAAAGGTTCGTTGAAACTATACATTTTTAATATTCCTAGCAAGGACTTCTTTGATTAGAAGATGTTATGAGATTAATCCGTTACTTGGGCAATAGCTTTATATAATGGTTTCTATTAAATGAGTAGAAGCACTAGTTTTCATTTGATTTCAAATATTTCTTTATTTTATTTATTTTAAGTTTAGACTACGCAAGCTAAGGAAGCTCCATAAGGACAGAACTTTTCTAATTAACAATTTTGCTTACTACTAAAGAGTGTTTAAAAGAGCTCCCGTCGGTTCGCTTCGCAAAATAATGAAACACAAAAGGCTTTTTTTGGAACCAACATAAACCATCATAAACCTCACAAAATCATTGCATTTTCCTGTAGGAGGAATCGAGATCTGAAACCTTTTTTCCATATTCGTACTTTCATGTTTTATTTCGCTTACTTAAAGCCTGACGCGCAAAGCTTGAGACATGCAATTAAGAGGTCAACAAGCAGTAGTTTCTTATAAAGTACATTTTCAGGGGAAGAAAAAAACTAGAGACCTAGAGAGATCTGTCACAGGCGCAGCCACAGAGAAAAACTGCAGTAAATAATTTATATTTATGTACACAACGGTAACCCTTAAGTTGAGATGTTAAGCAACTGTTTTAAGCGCTGCCTTACAATTAAAATTTCCGTAAACAGTAGCTTAAGAGATATTCTAAGCTATTGGAAACTCTTTTAGGGGTTCTCTTTTTCTTTTTATTCATTTATTTTTTTTTGGTCTTGTTTTTAACGTAACAATATTATAAAGTGTTGCATTTCTCTTTTAATTATATTTTATTGTGCATATTGGGATTTATTTGTTTCTTTAGGGGAGTTGTTTCTTGTTGTTGTTTTTTTTCTTTTTTTTGTTTCTTTTCGTTCATAGATTATAATGGCCTTTCTTTAGGTTATGTTCCACAAAATGCAACAAGCATTTATAAAATATCTTTAGTTTTTCTTAAATTCATTTTTTCATTGCTTTCGGGACTTTTTAAGAGCATACATAATTAAACTACAAAAGACTCATATGCGGGATAAAGACATTTTTTCTTCTAACTGCATATGGCAGTGTATGGTATAAGGAAACGTAATTAGCTAGAAAGACTAAGAAATTTGAAAAATAATTTAAAAAAACCAACAAAAAAAAAAAAACAAAAATGAAAATCTTGTTTACTTCCTTGTATTTATTAAAAAAATTCTTGCAGTTACTTTTAAAGGCTCGCTACATGCAAGAAGAAAGCAATTTAATCATAACTTAGGTATTACATCGTTTTGTGCATCTATCATTCATTGGCGTGTTCTTCGCGGAGACACTATCAATGTGCATGACTTTAAATCGCTTCAATCAAGCTACGCCGCCTTTGCTTGTAAAATTACAAATTATGAAAGATTAAAACTAAAAGTAGACAAAACGAGGTCATAAGACTATTGCCTAAGAGCTTCATAATGCTTCATAAAAAAATATAGACATATATATATATAATTTTATCCATCATTCATTAAAACGCAAAAACTAAATAAAACTGAGTGGTAAAGCGCTTCTTACCCCCCACAAAAACCAAAATAAAGCAAAAATAAAAAAATTCCATAACAAAGAATTTTTTAATATACTTGTGGGTTGACTTTTTTAATATTAAGTAAAGCATAATTTCGTTTGATACTGTAAACATAATTGTCATGGAAGAGAGGAGAGGAGAGGAGAGAAAATATAGGAGTAAAAAAGCGATAACTTAAAAATTGCCAACACTCGGTAACGGTAAACAAAATGGTTGAAAGGAAACTTTTTCTAAAAATCTAACAAAAATGCAACAGACAAGGTGTGCTTGAGATAGTTGGACACATGTGCCATTACTAGTAGAATATAGAGAAAAACCGATATATGCATATGCAAATACCACAAGTTTATAAAGGGGGAAAAATGTAGGTCAAATTTGCATCACTTTTGATTTCACTCTGCAATAACTTATCATGGTAGACCGATAAGGGATATGATTAGCTGCTCTTTGCCTTTTGGGGAAAAATAGAAAGAAAACAAAAATAAAGTACAAGTTAGAAAACAACTAGTGTGTGAGTGTGTTCAATAGCCATGGAACAACAATGCTAGCACACTGTTATAAAGTTGCTAAGCACAGGAGAAACTCTAATACTAATTTTTTTTTTCTTCTCCATTAAACAGTATCCATAAAAGCCCATACCAACAAGGCTGAGCAAAATCAGAGGAAACGAAGTAAAAAAGTTAAACTTATAAAAATTAAGTTTTTTATTTTCAGTGCAGAAGCCATGACCCCTTAAATGAAGTGCAGTGTGCTTTTAATAGCTCTAAGGTGCTTTGATAAATATCTTTCTACTTTCTACGCGTTATGTGGATGAATATTTAAAAGTTACTTTCATGATATATCCACACTTTGCAGCATTGACATATGTCTAGCATTTCTTCTTAAAAAAAAAAAAAAAAAAAGGCAACCTTAGAAAGTTCATTTGTCCAATACGTTCGCGTTCGTATAGATGGAAAACGAATTTTTTGATAAAATGATTAATGCTCATAATATGTCAAAATGTTGAAAGATTTGCATCTTTTCGGTAACGATCCCCATCTAAACGCGAAATTAAAGGCAAACTAAACGAAAAAGAAAAAATAAATACCTTCAGCACATCCACTTACTTCATAATTCTGTCGATACACTGTTGGAGTTGTTAATTTTGGAAAAGTTTGTAGCATACATTTTGGGTGTTGTAAGATGTCAAATAGAGCGCAAGTCGTGCTAGCTCCCTCTGTTTCGCTCTTAAGAACTTTAATGAACACTCTGCCATTAACTCTTCATCTCTTCCTATTTTTCTCTTGCCTTTTTGTTCCACGTATTTTATAACGTATCATGTGATGAAGATGCCGTTAATATTATTAATATCAACTAATTATTATTAATATAATAATAATTATTATCAGTATTATCATCATCATCATCATCATCATCATCATCGTTATTATGATTGTATTTCTTAGCCTTTTCCAAAGGAAATTCAAACACTCTTAGGCTATATATTTTAACAAAATAGGTTGGACGCATAATTTTTTTGTAGCCAACACCACTTGTCGTGCAAGGGTATACTAAGTTGACGCGGACGTATACAACATCCAGAAGAAGTTGAGAGACTATTAGACCGTGTGTCCGCATGTCCATATTTCCTTCCATTTCCTTCTACCTACAAGTCTGCGTACATTCATGTATTTTGACGCAAGGATGAAATCTATTGAAAATCGTTCAATATCCATACGATAACTTTTATTTAAACATCGCTATATGAATAACTGTAGGACGGTGTAGGGTATTTAATGATGGGTTATGGCGCAGTATAGTCCTTTCACTTGTTTTTAATTAAACTAATTAAAATGTGTAGAATAACAAACTCAAAACATACATTAATACGTTACTAAGAGTGTTTTAGTGCAGATTGTTTTAATGACAGTTGCCTGTAATTAATTATCGCATCATTTCATTTTCCCGGTGGCTACATTTTGGTGGAAAGTCTCTGAAATATTTAAAAACTGTTTTCAATTTTGCTAAGTAATTTTAACTATTCATGTTAAACGCTTTTCGAAAGGACGTAAACAAAAAAAAAAAAGGCGTTTTCTAATTCGCTCTATAATTTTCTTGCTTTCCTAATTAAAAGCAAAGTTTTTGAAGGCAAAACTACAAACAAGTTTGTTTTAGCACAGATACAGCATTCGTAACAAACATAACACAAACTGCTCCCAACGTCTCGATCTACTTCCTTTGTATGTCTTCATCCACTGATTGCCTTTTTAAGAGGCTCTCCAAACACGCCATTTGTGTTCAAACAAAGTTGCAAGCTTCATACGTTAAGGACATAAATTGTGCTACCATCATAGTGCCAGCATTACACGTCCCTGGACGTAAACGAGCTCCTATCGGTATACGGTTAAGGGAATCAAAATTTAAATAGCAGCAAAGCTTGCGAAGCTTAAGCGAATGTTTTCACCATCAATTCGAGTTCAATTCGATATCAATGCGGTATGCAATTTTTAATAATTAGTGCCTTTATTACCCGCCGACATGTTAATCCACCGGCAGAGACCAATGCCACTAACCCGCAATAACTAGGAATGAACGTATTGTTGCTGATATGAAAGCATTCGCAGATGTATCAATTTTCATTAGTTGCTATATTATGACATTTTATGTACGATGTTCGTAGGTACATATGAGCATTGACAATACTAATCATAATCTTTACGTTATCAGACAAGTTATAAAACTCGTCTACCTCTTATATATCTACTACTATACTATAGCTCTCTGTGTTTATAGGTATATCCCAGAGTAGAGAAGCCTTCATATTTTGATTCCAATCTACTCTGCTCTACTCTCTCTCTCTTTCTGTCGCTCTCTCTTTTCGCCTTCCTTTGGCTGTCTAATTTACATTCATTGACATTAACAGCACTACCATCATCATCATCACTAGATAATTGGATAACAAAAACCGGTAACTAAAGCGTACGCTCACCCATACATACTTACATAATCACATATGCAAATATCCCGTTCCCGATAACATCACTTAGTTGAACCGCATACGTACACAACAAAATACAATAAAATTACGCAAACAAATTCTATATCATCGGAAGGTATTTTGTTGTTTTTCTTGTTATTGTTGTACAACGCAGAATACAATCGTTTGAACAAAAGCACAAGCATTCATTCATGCATGCATGCATATGTACTTACAAATATTCAGACACAAGTGCCATTATGTATGTTTATGTGGCTGTCATATGGTGCCCGTAATAGTGAAGAATAAAAAAAAAAATATAAAAAAAAAAAAAAAAAGGAAAAAAAAAAAAAAAAAAATTAAAAAAAAAAAAAAAAAAAAAACAAAAAAACAAATAAACATTGGGGCATTTGTTTGGGGGGGTAAGAGGCGAGCAGACTATTTTTGGTCAAAGTGTTAATGCCAATGTTACTGTTCGCTGTCGTTGTCAATGACCGTCATAATGATGATGTTGAAAGTGAGGTTGCGAAATGATGACATTGCTGCACCAATTATCGGCAATAAGAGGATTGCGTTTGTCCAAACTATTAACGGCACATACACAACAATATATATAATAAGTGGAAACGACCAGCCATGCAGGAAACGTAACTACAGAGTAGTCCAGAAAAAATCGCATATAAAACTTGTAATAAAATTTCAAAATTTCTCTTTTTTTAACTAGAATATAAAATTGACATTGATATGACAATAATGCTGCGGTAAATACTTTGAATTCTGCCTCTTCGAGCACGATTTTCATGCATGTTTTGGCGGCATTGCCATAATTAAGGCTGGCCATAACGCATATGTAACAAGAGCGAGTGTTTCGCTTCGCCTTCCCCCCATTGTGGTTGTTCACAATTTTCTTCTTCTTACTGACGGTTTAAAGCAACTTTCGAGGCACGTTTTGCATAGTAAACAACATCAGTTTACTGTCAAAATATGGACTCTGAGGTGTCAGAAAAGTAAGGCAAAGTGACTGAGTATCAAATCAGAGGTAGAATATTTAACCGCTCACTTATTCGACATATGGGAAAGCGATCATTTATTACGGTTCCGTTTCTATTAACGTTTAGCTTCTTCACTCTTCACAAAAATTAATTTCAGTAATCCCAGGTAACACACGCACTGCTCACCTTCTAATAGTCAAATCAAGTCATAATCTACGAATTAATTAATATATCGATTTTTTCTTTATTTTCGGTCTGACAAGGAGAGATCTTGATAGCCGACATTAAAGTAGTCCTTAAAACATACGACCAGGATTTAATTCATTAACTTTGACATGGAATACTTTTAAGAGTTGTAATCTAGTCATATACCATCACACAGATCGAGATGGGAATATACTTGACTTTAGAAACATTAGAATCCATGACATCATACAACAGGATATGATATACGCAGACATAGTTCAGTAGCTTTGCATAGCTTAGTTTAAAATGGTTTTTCCAGATCGATTGCTTTAATTAATTCCGACATAACTTAGATTATTCTGTTATGCAAAGTAAGTACCGTTTAATTTCATAATTAAAAATGTTCGCCTTCTAACGGTAAAAGTAACTTGCGTTGAAATTCTTTCTCCACTCCTTTAACCCTCTGAACCAATTAAACGCATCGTCAACGCGTTCGTCATCTGTTCGCTAATATCGGAATTCGCATTTGTCTTATAGTCGATGAGGTATTTTCTTGACTAAAGTAGTTCACCATTGAATCTGAGATGTGGTGCTGAGGCTAGCGTCATGATACTTTTGCTCAAATTGTTTTATAGGCACGACTTTTATAGTTCTGCCTTAAAATCTAACATCGACAAGTGTTTAGGCGAAATTAATTTCTTTTTAAATTTGCACAGCGAACCATCAATTGTCACACTGCTGCCAATGCCGGACAGAGAAACAGCAGAGGGATGTAATTTATCAAGCAAAATGGAAAGAAAGAAATTAGGAAGAAATTATTGACCATATTGCTGCCGTAGATGATAAGACAGAAGGACGAAAAATATTTTTAAAATAAAGGAGTTAATTATTTATCTTTGTCGTAAAGATGAGGGAAAAGAACAAACACGAAACCCGAATCTTTTATATCCATCACCCTGATCCTAAAACCAAAAGGAGAAGAACTAAATTTTCATACTCCGTCATATTGGATCGGCGCGGCTGATGTTTTCTATTTTCAAATTAAAAATGATGTATGTGCATGTGTTGTAAAAATATTGAAAGCAAAGGTGTTCATCATTTTTGTTACATAGACGAGGAGGCGCTGTGGGCCTGTTCTTGGGCAAAAACTAAATGCGAATAGCACTCGATTTTTATTGAAAATATTTTCAAAAAGCAATTCGATTTAAAGCAAATTAATATGTAATTTATTTATGAAGAAAGCAAAAAAAGGGGTCAACTTGGATTACTTATCAGTTGAAAGAAATTTATGTCAATTATTTTTCGATAGGTCGGTCAGTAAGCATAAGTTGAGCACAAGTTAAATGCAAATTTCATTTCTTATTGATTTATGTAACGAGAAATTTACGAAATTTCTCAACCAGGAAATATTTCAAAAATTCCATCAATTTTTGCGAAAAATAGATAGGCGCAGGGACTATATGTAGCTCAAGATCCTTACGCTGCTTGAATGATGGAATAAACAAATTTTTTTTCAAAACTTACTGAAGCGTATTTCGGTTTATGTTATATATGAAATTAATAAATCCATATACCGATGTCTTATATATAATAAAAATGTTTTTTTAGATCCTAAGTCTCTTTATGTGAAAACAAAATTTTCTCCACATATTACTTGAAGATTGCATGCCATCAGAGTATGATGTTGTTGGCATTAGTACTTCATCTATTGACTGTTTTCTTATAAGGGCATATTCACATACACACTTTGCGATAATAGATAGTTAAGTGAGCTCGTAAGGCAATTGGAATTTTTTTGGGAAATATGTAACTGTGTTGTAGAGCTTAACTTTGATAGCAGTGAGTCATGATTACGTAGCTTTACATTTGCAGTAATGGGTTGCTTTTTGGTTTTTTTGCTGAACGTATGCATTGCAACCGCTTGAAATTATACTCAGAAAGCCATCAAGAAGTTATATTCGGAACGAAAATGATGTTTATATAATCACATCGCTGAATTAAAAAAAAAAAAAGAAGAAGTATTTTTATACTATACACCGGACAGACAGATACATGACGATTACCTTTTTGCGGACGTATATATGTAGCACGCGGATAGACTTAAAAAAAACACACTTTATTTTAGACCGATCGGTTTAAATTTATTTGCTGAGTTGAATTAATATTTGTCCGTCTGTCTGTTAATTTATTTTTGTTTCCAATGTAGAGGATGGCGAACTTTTTCACGCAGGCGTTTTCTCACCGAAGAACGTACCTCATTGAAAATGGATTGAATTGAATCAATTTTATGCTCCTTCCCCAGATAACGTCCTAGCTTACTAAAGGCATGAATAACTTTTAAACTTTTTCGATAAGGTAATCACCGAATAATATAGTATTTATAGCGAATATAATCGACGTGAATAACTTGAAGTGAACGGTTGTATTTGTTTGAACCTTCTCCCGTACAGTGACTCCTGTGAAAAATGTAGCTTTGCAAGAAGAAGAGATTAAGCTTTTCAATATTTTGTGATGAGGATTTGCATTCAATATAAGAATTAAATCCATTAAATTTGAATCCATAGAACTATTTTATGAGTTTTCAACTCATATGGAGATTCTTATGAAAAGTTAACCTTTATATGGTAACGCAATCTAATTTTTATTACTATATAAAGAGAAAATAGGAGAAGAAAGGAAGATCTTTGACAAGAGAAGCATTTCTTACAAATAGTTGACGTTCTATCCATTCTTCCCTAAAGTGTGTGCGAAATATAAATTTTAGTATAAGGTATTTAAAAGTCGGATTTATTGCCAAATTTCTTTTCGAATTTATCATCAGTTTAATGCCTGCATTTATTTTATCGCAGAATGCTAAGCTGAAGACATGCAGAAACGACATTGTTTTCATTACTAATGCTTATGGCCTACCATTGAATTATCTTAGATTTTTGCTTACTTAGTTAGGCTAGCAAGAAATCATATTTAAAGGTGCAACCAACCTTCCAAAAGAACAAACATAGCGAATGAACTTGAAAATGCAAAACTGAGCTGTGAAAATGCAAAACGCAGCTATTCCAAATTCCAAGTCGATCGAGAACTCTTCAAATTTTTGAACCTTGTTTTGGTTTTTATTCATTTATTTTTTTTTTGGTTTTTTTTTTTTATTAAATGCTGCCAATAAAAAAAAAAAAAACCCAATTAATTAATTAAATTAAATCTCAACTTGAAAAAAAAAAAAAAAAAAAAAAAAAATTCTTTTGAGTACTTGTGCCAACAATTATCTCAAAGAATTCCATCTGCGATGAATCCAATATGTATGTAAGAGAACATTGCAAAGAGTTAAAGAGATAAGAAGAGTACTTTTTGAATATCATAACAAAACTAAAAGTTACGCATTTTCTTCTTTTTCCATTTTTTGCAGTTTTGCAATAGTAGCCAAACGGCTACGGCAATGACTTACACTTCCCGCATAAGCACTGGTTAGACGGCTTAGACGACGTCTACAAATAATGATTGCTTATATTGTGGTTGTTGTAGGCAGAGCTCGTGACACATGATGCATCGATTATAAACACACCTCTTAACAGGCAATAATTTGTTGTTAAGTTTGTTAAAATTATAAAAATTTCACTTTTAACTTTTGCTTTATTTACATTTACTTGCAAATTTCGTACAAATCGTATAGACATTTAATTTTTTATTATTATGCATTTAATATTTTTCCTTTTTTGATATTTAATGTAACGAACTGGATTTTGCTTTCAATTCAATGCGATGCAAACCAGTTTTTCGATATTTCTTTATTCGATGGACGCAGTGTGTGATGCAAACAGGAAGCGAACCATCACCAAATCCGTAAATATATTTCATAATATCTGTAACACTAAATGTTAAATGAGTTATCATTTAAATATTTGTTTCACATAATTTAACATTGTTTCGCACGTTAAGGCAATTTCTTTATTAACTGGTCTTCGTTTTCCTTCTTTACAAAATGTTTTTGTTTTGATTCGCTTTTCTTACGGCTTATACATATTTACACTCAGCTGTTTGTAAAGAAACTGTCAAAATTGTTAGTTTGCTTATGTCTCAGCACCAGTGTTTGTCTTTTAAGTCATCACAGAGCTCTCGAAAGTTGCAAAAGAGAAAACCGAAAAACCACTTTTATGAGAACTACATGGAATGTAAAACAGGAATTCGATTACGAACCATGCGTTTTGTTATTTAATCGAACAGAAAGAAATAAAATTAAGTAATGCACTCAAACACTCTTTCCATCTGCCTTAAGAGCGCAAGAGTAATGCACACACATTAGAAGACCATTTACTCTTAACATCTCTCATAAGCACTGTAATGAAATTACTTTACAGATTCATGTTGACAAATTATCGCAACATGCTGCATAAACATGCATATATGCTAAACTAAAACTAAAATCGTGAAGTTGCAGAGTCTGAGAGCGTGCACTATGTGACCATTCATTCTATGGCCAACAACAGACAACAAAATGTTGTAACATTTTTAGAAAAGAAGGCAAAAACTTTTATCATATACTGATGCCTGCAAATTGACAAAAAGATATTAATTACAAAAAATATTCACACATATATATAAGTGTATTGATATAAATGTCATAAATATATAGCAAACAGTATCATCGGACGCTGCTATCACATACTAACCACTTAAAATGAAAAGAAGAATTACTCAACTTTTCAGGCCGAAGATGAGGCTGAGCTCTGTTAAACAGTTTGCAGAAGTAAAGAAAAAAAATCATCCATTGATTCGCGCTGCAAAGGCAACCAAACATTCATCTATATATTGTGTAGGATATTGCATTGCATAGTAGGCGATAGTGAAGTCAGCTCGTGTTCATTTCGAACCTTCTCTGTTTACTTTAGTATCATACTCGCATGTAAACAAAAATGCATCGAATCTCTGTAAAGCGAAATCGGCTAACATAACTTTTATTTATGTTAACGACTTTAATTTTTAGACTGGAGATTTTGTTGCGGGTATGTTGCTCATAAAATACTTTGTCTGTTTGTAAGATATTTTTGATTTTTGAACATTTTGAACCTTACTATTCTTACTCTTAAATGAAAAGTTTTGAAGAAAGGAATTTTTCTTCCTTTGTTTTAAAGCCACTTAATGCCACAGATCGTGACTTTATCTTCATCATAACTTACGTAAATAATTTCTTTTTTAGAGTTTCTCTTTACATATATATATATATATATATATTTTCGTAAGATTAATAAACCCATAGTGAGAAAACATTATCATTTTGGACGCTTGGCTACCAACTCAATAATTATCATTTAGTATTTGTTATGATGGGCAAAGGGAACTAACTTATCGCACATTTTTAAAGTATGTAAACAACACTTTGAAAATTTTATAGTTCTGTAAAAGTTGCTCATTAACATGATTAATTAAATATGTGCTCATTTTTACTATTTGATAATATTACGATTCCGAGCTAAGATTTCGTTTCAAAATTCCTCGCCCAAAAACCAACCAACCAGGAAATGTAGAAATTTTAATCTAATCCCTACCCTACCCTGCTCTTCCCTGTTCCTTTTATGATATTATTACGTCTACCATGCAACTATTTTACGAAATGCTGGAACACGATGGTCAAGACCCTTCATTGCTTATTAATGTAAGCAGTAACGTCACTAATACAACCTCAAAGAAAGTGTTTTTTTTTGATAGATCCTCACTTTTTTCTTTTAATAAGATATTTAGTGTAGGGGTAAACTTTGAAAAAATCATTTCTTTTAAAAATTTTTGTTCGAAATTTGCTTCACGGCACTGTTTAAGGGGCTCTGTAGCCCATCATATAATTGGTCTAAATTTAAATAAAAAAAAAAAAAACACACACACACACACAATCTAATTATCTATATCTAGAGAAGTACTTGGGGAATTTTACAAAAACTGATTTTTGTGTTATTTTTTAAAGATATAAGCGATTAGCACGAAAAGAAATAAGAACGCAATAAAATGTCAATTTTTAAAATATCTACGGTGACGTTACCTTTTCAGCAATTAGCGGCTGCAATGAAAAGTAATGTGAGGCTGGAAGGAAGAGTAATGTGATGTGAACACAGACAAAGGGTACATGAACGAAATTTCTGGGGGCGGAGCTGTTCGCATTGCGGAAAGCGTAGCGAAAAGCCACTAATGGAAATTCGAGAAAGGCGTGGCTTAATGCAAGCGATCACATCTCTTAATGATTTCAAATGAGGCCAAATGCAGAAAACAATCGTCATGCAGGGCAGCTGGAAAGTGTTATAGTGAAAATTGATTCGTTAATGCAATTTTATACACAAAATTTAACTGCATTAAGTTTGGATCAAGAAGGTCTATTTTCTAAAATGTAAACTCTTACATGTCAGAAAAGTCTAATTTTTAATATTTTCTGGATGGCAGTCCATATAAAGGTTTTTATGAACTTTAAAATCCATAGAATAGGGTCTCTCACGAAAGCAAGCTTTATAAGGGAACAAAGGCGACAAAGGCGACACCTAAATAGTACGAAATTTGTTGACAAGTGAATTAAGTTTGCTAAACTTGGACTAGGTTAGTTAACCTGTTGAGCATTCTTTTTACAAAAGGGGGTATTCACGAAAAGTATGCCTTTACACCAAAATAATGTATAATTTTGGGTACATTATCACGGAAATGAATAAATGACGAAGTGGTGTAGTCTGGTCTGACTGTAATGTTGTTACGTCTTTTAAATTAAAATTCTCACAAAGGCTTAGGGCCGAATCTTGTCTTATAATCGCTTAGATAAGCAGAGAGATGCGTTACCATGGAACAAGCTACTTGCGGTACTCTTCGCCCTTTTTCCTTCATGTAAAAAAAAAAAGAACAAAAATTCAGTAAACGGCGAAATACATACACAATTCAGTTTTCGTTCAGTTTTATGCGATATTTGTCTTTTAAGAATTTGGTCCTCATCAAATATAATTTTTCTTTCGATCGTATCATTCTTGAAATCAATCTATCGCTTGCCTTCAGAGCAATTTATTAGCCGTTACCCAAGAAGCCTTTACTGATTCAGTACTGACTATAGCTGCAACTAAAGCGAACTCGGGAACACTCGCTTGGCAATTGCGATTCTTATCTATTTACCCACCCGGCTACTCATGCGGATGTGCGCCAAGTTCGCCACAAAATGAAAATTGTTTTGGAAATGGGAGACTTTTGCTCGATTTAGATACGGCCATCTGTCCTCATGTCTGCTTTCTATTGTTGGAATTCTCAAGGAGTCATAGACTGCGGAAAACCCCTAAAAATTGATGCTAAAGCGTAAAGTTTAGGTTGGGAAATGGACTTTAGCCGGCCATAGTGTCGAGTAAGTCTAAAACAAGAAAACAAATAAAAATAAAAGTGAAAAATATATTACGAAAATACATATTTTCGTTAACAAGGTACGATTACACAAGGCTTTGCTATGAACCTTTCACAGGTTCGGCCGGAGTGCAATTTCGATCAGTTAATTACGGTAAAGGTTAGTTTGGATTAAGTTAGATGACGATGATTGCCCCTTGAATGTAAGTCCAGCTTATGTATGCGCGAGATAGTAGAATTGCGGAATGCATTCGTTTATTTATGGAAACGCTTAAGTCCGAGTGAAAAATATGTCACGTCATATTGAGATGGTGGTCATCATATATTTCATTCATATGGAAGCCATAAACTAATCAAACCCGATTTTCTTTGTTTTTCAAAATTCATTTTTATATTCATCATATTTTACGTGAGTTATCCATTCATCATCACTACCTTTTATTATGATTAAATAAAGTTTTAATAATATATTCATACACACACAAAAGCATATAGATATAAGTACGCCGGTAACCGAATTGCAATCCCATTGAAAAGTAAATCCCCTTTAGAGCATATGTATACTTAGCTGGGTGTGTGTGTTTTTTTTTTTTTTATTTATTTTTCATCTATTAATTCATAATGCAACATTTTTCCGTTGAATTTTATATACATATATAAATATATGTATTTTTTGCACACAAAATTCAAAAAAATGCTTTCTATTCTCTGGTGATTGCACACTCAGTCTGATGCCCAAAGATATTCCTCTGGTTGAGATTGAAGTTTTTTGCTTCTTTTTCTTTTTTACATAGAGTGTGGTAAACGCTTATTCACACACACACACACACACACATACATATATATATATATTCACGCGCAAACACAAATACACCAAACAGCATCAGGAAATGATAAATTTTACATTCTTCTTCCCTGTAAGCCACTTGTGCCAGTTCCGTTAGAGCCAAAAATTGCTCAAATAAGGTTTTTTTTTTCTTTTTTTTTTTTCTGTTAGTATAAATATCTTTTCTTTTTTTATTTTTTATTTTTTACTTTTTATTTTTTATTTTTTAGTTTTTTTTATTTTTTGTTTTTTTTTGTTCATATTCTTGCCTGCCGGAATGGTTGTTTGTCTTTCTGTCGGGTTGACTGAGATTTTTGTGTTTTTTTAACCTTCACTATGATGTTAATAAGTGAAGCATGTTAGGTTTTCGCTTTTGTTCGCTATGGTCAAAGCTGCACACTTTTATATTTATCGCACGGATAAACCACAATTAAATGCTCTTTTATTTATATAAAAAACAAGTCCCTTCGCTTTAGCTAGCAGCAGTTAGCAGTGCTATGCCAATTAGAGTTAATACAAAGCCCATGATGTAAGAGCTGCACAACATTGATTGTGAACATGTTTAGTATGTTTTCGAGAATATTTGTGAAAAAAAAAAAAGAAAACATTAAGTACTTTATGCAAGATATTGACAGTGTTCTGTTTACTTTATTAATTGAAACTTTCAGTTGTCGCAAACACACCCTTAGTTGCCCTTAGATTAAATAGTTTCAACTCGTACGGCATCGTTAGCAAGGCCTTAGAAAATATGAACATTAAGTTCCTTGTCCAATAACTTCATGGTACCATAGCTAATGCTACCAAGTCTAGTACACTGTTTGTCCATTAAGAAGCTTGAAATCTTCGCACAGCATCATCGAATTTGTTCGTTTATTTTCGGCCTATGAGTGTAATTTTTCTTAACTTAGCCTGGTTCGCGTAAATAATTATCAATATCTGTCTGTATTCATAAATGATATTAATCTTTGAGGAAATTCATCAAAATCTAGATATCATCTAAAGATTTCATATAAACGAAAAATTGGATGTTGAGAAAGGTTTTTGTCAAAGTCAGTCGGCAGTTATGGCAAAGCCTTTGAGTGGAAATAATAAGCCATCGAAATCAAGTCGAAATAGAGTTTAAGAGGGAAAGAGTTTAACTGTGAAGCTGTGAAGGCTCGATTGCGGTCGACTAAATGATTTACTAAAAGTATTATTGCATTTCTAGAAAGGAAGTACGAGCTCATTTTTTTTGTTTTCTCTTTTGAACCTCAAATTTGCTCAAGTTTGCAAATAAATTGTGATTTTAACTTGAAATCACTGTTGTTCTGACGATCCCGATCTGATGTGCCGATGCCCTAGTCATGCATAGAGGTCTACATATATACCTATTTAATTAATCCGGCAGTACACAGTCTACTTACTGTACATGTATGTTATGCTGGAGTTTCGCAATCGAAAGAGAGATAAGCTTAAGATTATTGTTCTGTTTTTTATTTATTTATTTATTTATTTTTCTTCTTTTTTTTTTTTTTTCATAAAGAGAGTTAATTGAATTTCGTTTTATACCGATAATTTTCGGTTATTTTCTTAACAATCGTAAATCACATTTTCAATATAATTTACATACATACATACATACATACAATTATGTTTATGATGATGACGTTGATAATGTAAAAAGATGTTTCCTTTTATAAATTTGCAAACTCCACAATGAAAGTAAACAAACGTTAAAACGTGACAAAATGAGCAAACAGTTGACGCGACTAGTGTTCAACGAAAAGTAGCTTTAAGAAAGATATTAAAAAAAAAAAAAAAATAAAAAAATAAAAAGGAAAGGGGGAGAAAGGATTTGAACTTCGAACGTCAAAGGAAAACAAAAACAAAAGATTTATACGGCTTCGGTCGAATCTTTAGATACCCATCACTTTTATTGTCATAATTAGCGAGAGCTGTTACGTTCGTAATGCCTCAACACATTGACGGACAGTAAAAAAATTGACAGTAAATTTTTCTGTTACGTAAGGAATTCAAGGACATTTAGGACAGATTCAATCTTTCAATTATTACGTTTAAGTCGTTTACCTCGACAAACCGGGAAACCTGATTAATTTGGCTTGGAATGCAAATGCGGGAAGCAACAAAGCAAAGTTAGAGATTTTGGACAGAGAAAAAACTGTTGTCTTGAAGACGATTGTCATCAGGAAAAAAAAAAACCAGGAATTGATTTTCACCTTAGACTGAGTAGTTTTACCGCTCACCCCACGATATTCTGCAGGTTTGAACTTTTCCAGTTACCACTGATTTAGGCCGATGCAGTCATATCTAGCAGGTCAGCGATACACAGAACTTGAAGATGATGCGAAGATGGCTCGCTTCCAAACTAGGAAGAGTCTATCGCGAGGACATCCATAAGCTATCCGATAAATGGGAAAAGGTCACAGATAAGGACGGTGCACATGTCGATTATTAGCTAAGCTTTGCTGCACTTGAATTTTATGGAGAAACAGCAGGAATTTATTTGTACACCTATTAATTATTATTAATATATAATAAAATTATAGAAAATTGAATGAAAAATTGAAATACTATAGCGTTTACTTCATTTTGCATCACAATGAGAAGCGGAGATTATAGCCTTCAAGTCCGTCAACGTGTTAAAAAACTCAAAAATAATCTTACGGAAGAGATTCTTCTCTAAAGTACATTGCAAGAGAATACAGCGACTGATCTGAATGCTTTGTTCCCCGCAACATTCCAGACCGGTGATCTGAATGCTTTGTTCCCCGCAACATTCCGGACCGTTACAGGATTTAGATTTCAGCCATTTCTGGCTGGTCTGGCGGGAAAATTTGCAATAATCCACAAGTGATTTTTATAAAATGCTTTAAAGCATTTAAAGACTCTTTGGCGCATCACGACGTTTTTAATGGTGATCTTGCTGTGTTGACACTTCGCGACCATCGAATGTGAACACTTGAAATTTATGTTGACAAATGTGACGGCCAGGCCATGTTTGTTGTAAATTAAAATATTTTTTTAACATAATTTCAAATAGATTTCTTTCACGTTCAGCATGAAGCGTCATTCTGCAGTTTGTAACTTGAAATAATAAATTTTGGAAAATTAAGGGTTCACACATATTTCTATGTAATTCAAATTCCTAATCGATCTGTGTATAATGTATAGATGTGTGAACAATGCTTTACCTACGCACACCATCTTCTAAAGAAAACCTTATTTTCTTTTTTGTTAGTTTTATTTTATTTTATTTTATTCCATCTTCGTTTATTTTTTTTGTTTGTTACTTGTAAAAAGTCCAGCGAAGGCATTCTGTCATTACCAAGAGCCTTAACATCTAGTTAACAGAAGTATTTTCTTGTTAACAAGGATCCTGGACTATGTATGTATATGTAGTACCTGAACATACTTAAAACCGACAAACTCTATATACTATAAGTTATAAATTTTCCACTAGCGCCAAAAGTAACAGGAATAAATAAAAAAATATAAAAAAAAAAAAAAAAAAAAGAAGAGGAGGAAAGGAGGAAAGGGAAAAAGCAGATTACATATATGAAGAGTGTTGGTGAGCAAACGACGTCTTATAAAACTTACGCTTCGCTTTGTGTTTGGTTTTTTATGTTCCACAGCCAATTTAAGGCTTTGCTAAGCTTTTGTAAGACACAAAAATTTATCGTACCCAACATGGCCAACTGCAACTGCTACTGCTACTGCTGTTGCTTTTATTGCCTGTCTGTCTGTCTGTCTGTCTGTCTGTCTGCCTGCTTGCTCCTCTGCTCGCCTGCTTGCCTGCTTGCCTACGTGTAAAAAAGGATTTCAGATGTGTTCCCCTTACCCTTTCGCTTTTCCATTCCATTCCTTTGCCTTTTTCTATCTGCCTTTTACACAGCTAATGGAAAATATGGCAAAAATTGTCAGATTACTAGAGCGCTGTACCTCTTTTTACGCTAGTCTTTGTATCTGTTTGTTTGAGTGGTTATATGCCCTTTAATGCAACGATTTGTGAAATTTATTCCCTAAAACAAGAAGAAATTCTTCTGCGAATACCGTTTGAGAGAAGAAAATATCTAAAAATCTCACATTTGCCACTTTTTTTGTACTTTAACTTGTTTCACTTGTACAAAGGAAGAGGTAATAGATTAACATGGCTTTTTGGATAACTTTAAGAGATCACTTATACCTTAAATAGATATTTTTTGCGATTTGCAAAATTCATTCCTAATAATAATCAATAATAATAATAATAATAATAATAATAATAATAGTAATAAAAAGGAAGAAGAGGCCCCTTCGAGAGTTGGCCTTGGAAAATAATGGTTTGGTTTTTTTCATCGAGTCTTTCGCATGCTACATTGTTCTCTTGATCTCTTAAGCCATCGAAATTTGTTTCCTCACTTCCTCCTTCCCTTCAAACGGAGTCTGTGATTAGTAGAGAGAGTAAAAGAGTTGAGCTTGTGCTTCTCACGATACAAAAGGAAGAAAACCATTTTTGTGTGCCCATCATATGCAACAATTTGACAATGTTTTTAAGTGAATATCTATTTAACGTGACCGTCATATTTATTGATATGGTTTAGCATTCACGTTATACGTAAGGGACATCAGGCTTTTATTGTTGAGTCAGAGCCGATTTTTATGCGCGAAGGTATCTGCCGTGATTGTTGAGAAAGCACGATACAGTCAGGACGGCAGCAGTACTTTATCCCCAAACTTTGAAACTTCCAACAATTCTTTGCTTTGCTCTTTCTGAGCCCTAATGCCGCAAATATGTATGCGCGGTTGTTCAAATTGTTCCGCCTGTCGGGAGACAGTAAATTGACATGAAAGTACGTATCGTTGCCTTAATAGAAAATAAAAGTAAGTGAAAAAAAAAATTGTAAGAATTAATTTCAAGCGTTGCTGATAAATTAAAACGTAAAGAATTAATACAAAAAATGCGAACTAGAGACTGAAAGTAGGTCGACAAAATTCTTAAGAGTAAGTTCTCAATAATATTAAGAATACAAATATTCTCAGAGAGATTGCAATTAATTCTCTGCTGAGGGCAGAATCCGACTGTGATTTCTTCATTTGAAAGCCTCATTTTTCAGTTACACGCAAATGTGTAAACTATCACACCAAGGGTGCATACATATACATAGTTTCTTGCAGCTATGAACGAGAAAGAAAAAAAATCCGCAATTGGCGGAAAACTTTACGTTTTCTACTTAGTTCGAAGGATAGCGCTACTGTATCCTTACGAGTGATGAACAGTGGATGCCTTGCACTATGCAAAGCCCATATAATCATGTTGTAGGGTAAAAAAGCTATTAACATAGCCAATAAAGTTGAATATCCATCGCGGCCTCTTTTAGGAAGTTTAGGAAGTTAAGCGAATTGTGTTGCGTGTTGGTTCCAACCAAAAATTCACGTGATATCCCAAGAGTGTGATAAATGGCATCCTAAGTACGGCATTGAAGTATGAAAAAATCGTATGTACCGTGTAGCAAAATTCACCCGCTCAGGAAATATTTGCAATTTCAACTTTGATTGCCATACTCTCTCCACTGCTATCCGTAGACATTACTCTTTCCGATCACTGCTTCTTTCCTCGAACCGTGCTTCGATTCTTATGATCCGAAGTATGGATTCTTTTGCGGATAACCCCAAAGGGTGAAATATTCCTTCAATATGCAGTTCGAAAATAATCTGAGAGATGGGAAAAAGTAGTAGCCTGTGATGGGTAGATGTAGTGGCCAGTGGTGCATTTTACTTGATTTGTTCTGAAATAAATGGATTTTTAATCATAGAAAAGCCGACCGAATTAATTTTAGCTGTCGACTGTAATCGAATTTGCGTAAAGTTATGCCCATCATTTAGTCGAAAACGGGATACATTCTGAGGCTATATGAAAATTATCTGCTTCCTTAAAACCGTATATGTAAGCATTGGTTGTGTAAATAGACTTAAGCTATGGATTTCGATTTCCTAACTGTTAAATAATTTTCATGCATTATCAACTTATATTTGCTTATATTATATGAAAAAGATATAGAAGTTTTTTTTTTATTATATAACATTTTTTATATTAAATCTGAGATAATTTTTTTTATTTTCTCATTCTATTCGTATTTTAATGAGAGTTTGTCGAAAAATCAATCATTGTATGTATGTATGTATGTATGTATGTATATGGGTGTGTGTGTTCGTGTGTGTGTGTTCGTGTGTGTTTTCGTGTTTGTGTATGCTCGCGTTTTAGCTTCCAAGTGATGGTTTTGCGTTTGGTTTCTCGTTAGTCCCAGAAGTAGTTATTCGCTGAAATGCGCTTCAGAATGCGAAGCATGTAGGCATGTTTCCCTACTTGATTCCTATATTATTCATAGAAGTAATTATTTTTGAAAATTAAACGATAGCTACAGGAAACGCAATCTTCTCGTAAACTCGTTACTTATATAAGATCAACGAGACACATTGCAATGGTTAGCTTAAGCTAAAGAAAATTGCGTTTTCTTTCACTCTTGCTTATTAGTTGGAAAATGTTCAACAACATGAATAGCGACGATAGCTATAGCTGCTGTACGCGTAATATTAACTAAAATGGAAAGAAATTCCATTTATGGTAGAAGCGAGTCGATCAGGCTAAATATTGACTCGAGGAACCGCAACGCACAGTAACACTATCATGATAAAATTTCGTTGCCCTACAATAGCAAAGTATTTCCGATCACGACTGAGGCTCAGGCTTATGCCTACTACAGGCATGCCTTCTACACTATTATCAACGGCTTACAGATGAAAAAATCAACCCAACTGGCGGCATAGCGAAACGGGTTTTGGGAAGAAGAGCATAATTTGTGGTTTGCGGAACCAGGAGGCAGCTGTGTATTATGAGCTTCTAATAGCGGTTGTAATTGTCAGTGCGTCAGCGTCGGGGATAACAACTGATCAATTGCTCGAAAACTTTGCTTTGCTCGCTAAACAGCCAGACCGGGAGACAAGTTACGAACGAGTTACAAGAACGCTTGTTTCGTCTTTGCATCGTCCAGGACGCGATCAAAACATCAAAACGGAATTTAACTGTGCATCCACCGTGGTTCCGACACTTGACCGCTTCCGATTGTCACTTGCTCCCGTCGACTCTCAACAACTTTCGTTCTGAATATTACAACATTCGAGAATCTCTTTGCGTTAACGAGTAACAAAAAATGCAACGACAAATATTCTGAAGAGGGGAGCACGCAACTTCATATATGATCGCGACAATAGTAAAACGGAAGCGCTTTCTGTATCAGCAAACAGTGTAAAGACATTTGAGTTCAAGACTTCAACGGCGCAGAAAATAGTTTTAAAAAATGTTTTTTTCTTGGATTTTCAATTTAAGTAAACTCTCGCCATTTCTTTCCAAATTGCTACAAATTCGCTGTCGATAAGCCGAAGTACAAGTTAGGAAGACGATGCTGTATACTTAGCTAAGATTAAAACAACAGAGAGAGAGAGAGAGAGAGATTCGCCGTCTGGATTTGATCAGATAAAGTTGGTCCAATTTTCCAATAATTATAAGGCTTGCGCATACCACACGTTAAGAAACGTAACAAACGTAAGAAACGTAAAGCCATAAAATCTTCGACGGTCGATTCAAAAGTGAAAGCAATTAATGCTAAAACTATTACTAAATACATGTCGTATAACGACCGCATCCTGCATCGTCCGACTATTAGCTCTTGAGACGTCGCGACGTCCTCTGGATGCTACTGCGTTATTTCTAAAAGAAGTATGTAAAGGCCATAGGTGTTATAACCTTTTAAGTAAAGGTCAGGGCATTATCCTGCCGATGCCAGGACGTTCCGTCATCGTTCTATTATTTTTCTTTTTTGATAGCACGTAACTGTGTAAGATCAGTTTTGAGCTTTCACTTCTCTTTTTTTTTCCTCTTTTTTTCTATTATTATTATTATTATTATTATTATTATTATTATTATTATTACTATTGTTGTTAATCGAATTCTCTGCCCTACTTTCGATTATAACATAATTTGCAAAGTTCAGGAAAATTTCTAAGTACAACAGATAGAACGTGAAATTGAATACTACCTTGATGGAATAAATGAACGTGAAGGGAAAAAAACATAAAGTCGATAAAGTCGTCCAAGTTTATTACGCGTATATACACATACAGTAACAGTTAAAAGGCAGCCTATGAAGTAGCATATAAACAACAGTTATAAAAAACCGTCATTCATCTGCAATGGCTTTCTTATACATCCGTTAAATTAACAAAAAAAAAAAAGAGAAAAGAGCAAAAAAAAAATAGTTATAAAAAAAAAAAAAAAAAAAAAAAAAAAAAAAAAAAAAAAAAAAACTTTTACTTTGGCCAACAATTTGCCGCACAAATGGCGGCGAATTCTAGTCTTGCCTAAATTTTCGGACACACTGCACTAGACATCAGAATTAGTCGAACACCATCAATGCTTTTTTGCTTTTATTCTTCAGACTATAACTTGAAGACGTACTGTCTCTAATTTTCGGTTCATTACCGCACAAAAGCCCGAATAAGACAAGGGCAAGTGTTCGAGGAAACCTTCGTTTAATTCAAAGTTTTTGTGCTGCGGTTACTAGACCTGCACTTATTGTTCAAAAACTTCGGGACGTCTGTTGATGACAGATACATAGCTTTAGAGTCGCACAAACCTATTATACAGCAGTATGCGCCAACGATACAATACCCAGACAAACATAATCAAAAAAAAAAAAAAAAACAAAAAAAGAAAAGGAAAAGGAAAAACATATGCCGTTCAAATTTTTCCGACCTCTAAAACCAAGATACAAAGACGAGAGCTGGCAGTCAAGTTCGAAAAGTGACATAATTGTCTTACAATAGACGATAAGAAATTGAAACAACTTGAAAGAAGTTGCAACGCTATCTGAACCGATCAGTTTAATGGAAGGTGCGTCTATTTTGAATACTTGTTATGCACAAACACATATGCACAAAATTTAATACAGTAAAGTCTTCTCACACAAGGTGTGTGTGGAAACAGCAAATCGACACTCTTTGGTATATGGTGAGTCGATTCACTATTCGTAATACATATACCGCATTGGGTTTCCAAGTGTTAAACGAAATAATAAAATTATCACTTCATTAATTATCGATGAAAAAATTTGCAAAAATACAGGAGCAGATATAAGATGAGCCGGCGGGCATTCTTGCTTAACTCAATTACATTGTGCCCCATGAAACTTATGAAACTATGAATATAGTGCGGGCAAGTTAAAGAAAGAGAGAGAGAGAGAGAGATGGAGGAAAGAATGAATATTTTTTTTCTGCTTCAACCTAATATTTTGTTAATAATTTACACTACATGGTGATCAGGTAAAGCCGTTCGTTTTTAGTTCGAAGGCGAAGAGAGGCCATTAGCAAATGTGAACATAATTTTTTTTTTATTTATTTGGATATTTGTTCATGGCGGTTGTATTTAAAAATGATTTCATGTAATTGACCGCCTCGGGATTTTTGTAGAAATTCGTTTCTGGAAGACTACTTTCTTTTTTTTTTGGAAAGCTATCGAACGTGGGGTTAAGCAGACTTTTGACAGAACTCTAAAGGATAAAAGTCCAACAAAGTTCTATTGAACGATTTTGGTGGCCAGCTCAAGTTGGAATTTTTTTAGATTACACGGTCGTTGAACTTTTCCATCAATCACTTTGTATGTGTCATAAGATTTACCAAACTGCACCATTTCGTCCAAGTCCGAATCAATCAATTAATAATCAAGGGTCTGTAGCGCTCTCCATTGACGTTAACTTCATTTTCAAAAATGACTTTTTCAGCGCGCAAACGTCACCTGAGAATTAATTTTTGCACGCATGAACGTCGTTTAAGAACAGCAGTTGCGTGTTCTTTCAACCAAAGGGTCAATAATCCTTCTTTGCAGAACCATTTAAGCAAATATGAGCTTCTTTCCATATGCACAAAATCTAATCCGAACAGATTCATTCATTATTTTTGAAAGATCTTTAATATCACATCCGTACACTATGCAGCTGTGCATTTTTCTATGGTCGTTTGCAACAATTTTAATGAAAGTCTGAAGAAAGACTTGGATGCTACGACGTATTGATCAGAGCATTTTGAAAATTTAGGAAAAAAGAGCGCGATAAGTGCGACAAGTCAAGTGGTTCGGGTCAAACGCCTGCAGCTCATCTGTTTATGATATATAATATCATATATTATTATATATATATACATATATATATATATATATATATATATACATATATTATTTATATATTATTTACTTTTATATATATTATAGTGGATTAAGTATACCGAATAAATTTTAACGTGGATGTATCCATTTGTTTGTCGTCACAGTGGCGGAAACCTACCATGAAGAAGGAGAATTCGTCTACTTGCAGATTTCCCCACTAGGGCATCAATTACTATGAAAAGCCAAAACTTAACAAACAGACCTCCGGATTATGGAGAGAATCAAAGAAGTAATGGTGTGATTGGTGTGTGCTGTTGGGTTGGTGTGTGCTCTTTGTACATTAAAATCCGTAGCAGAAAAAGTTGGATGCCTTGGGTTGAAGAGTATGCGACGACATACGTAAGAGAATCCGTACCGAGAATCCTAAGAACGAGTTGATGTACGCGGGTGTCAGAACTAAGTTCGGCGCACAAAAAATAATCGCAGGCGTTTCAATGTGCAAAGAATGACTGTGTGGAAGCGATGTCTATTGATACGCGCCAAGATCGGAAATATGCATTTTTCAATGCGCATGGAAGTGCGGAGTGATGGTGAACAACTTGATAAAGTCGCATGCACAGAGTATAACGCTATGCATTTTGTTTACGGAAAAATAGACTGGAAAAGGCACGGAATATAATTGCTAGGCGCGGCACGTCGTGGCGGGGGAATTAAAAAACTAGATTCACAGATAGATCTTTCTTAGTTCACAGGCGAGTATTTCGATCATATTTAAACCTTTATATCTGGTGCTTCAGTTTTCAGTATTCCCTCTCAGATGCAACATTGTCTTGCTAACTGGGACCTTTGGGTTTTGTTTAATTAAGCAATCGAGGCAGTGTGTAGACGTTCATTTCGAAAGCGATCTGTCCGTCCGTAGGTCAAGACTCATTTGTGAAATTAAGAGTACAAATGTGTCACCGTTTTCTTAACTGTCGAAATCTCATTTACATTCTCCCATCATTTTCATTCTCGATGGATTAAATGGTCCGCTTCGCCATTTCATCGCATTTTTAAATATCAAAAAAATTGAAAACACCTCTTAACCTTTATATTGTTTTTTTTTTTTGTAATAATACATCGGCAAAATTTATTTCTATCGAGTTTCAGATCTTATTCATTAATTAGCTTAACAACACCTCTCACATCAAGCCACGTCCGACTGCCAACATGCGACGTAATATGCTGTCTTTCGAATACGATTTATAAGATTTCCGTAATAGTAACGGTACAAGTAAGTAATCTTTTCAGTTGTAATGCTTTGATAGCTTTAGCATTTCGTTGCTGAAGGCCTTCCGTCGAAGTAAATCCTTTTTTCATTTTTTCCTGCCTTTTTGCCGAAGTACTTGCATATATCGCTTAGATAGCTATGAGCTTTTTCTGTATGTTTAAATTATTTAATTTGCTATTAAAAAGGAAAAAAAAAAAAAAAAAAAAGAACAACTGGATCACTTATAAACCGATATGGTTTATGAATTTTGTTTATATTTCATTAAAAAGTTTGCACTCGTGGTTGAAGTTTCTATATACAAAATATATGCCAATCGGAGGATTTAGTGCTGGGTGAAATTCATTTATTTCATGTTTTAATAAACAACACACCGTGTTTATGCATCTTGTCTGCAAAGTTAACGCGTATGATAATCTTATGCGATTAATTGAATATGCAGTTGAACATGCATGGCATGAGCTTCAATAGGCGTAGATAGGCTACTACTTCTATAGCAATACCTAAGGTGTTCATTAGTGAACAATGATTTCTTATATCTATTTCTTATGCCTACCTGAAAATTTCGTAAGAACTTTCCGTTTGTCATTAGCCAGACGCAAGCATTATAGACGCCAAAGCATATATTCAATCAATCAGCATAAGAATCAATTAAGTAATGTTTTGCACTCGTTCGAAGAGTTTATACCTGCGAGAGATTGGCGAGAGACGAGTCAAATAAAAATTTGACATGTGCAATATCTTTTGGGCTTCTGGCCCTAGAATAAAATTAAAATTTCGCAAATAACCTTGACATTCATACCAGATATTGGTTTAAAACTCGGTCCATCAAATTCCAGTAAGAGTATGCTTGAAATTTGCCTCTAGCCATATATCCAATACACAGAAATGTGTAGCTTACCGCTCACCTTTGATATTAATGCAAAACATGACAACACACACATACACACATGTTATGTATTCACAGCAGCAAAAAAAAAAAAAAAAAAAAATTCTAGAAAAGGAAATTCCAGCGATGTCTGAAGAGTTGAGGGAAACGATTTGCAAGGAAAGTGGACCTACAACCTCATCTCAAGAGTAGAGCAATGGGTGGGAAGGCAACACATAGAGCTCATTTTGTCGCTAACCCCCATTTTCAATGGTCATGGAAAGTTTTCGAGTTTCTTGTACCGTTTCAACTTACGAGCAGATAACGCTTGCGACCTGTGCCGAGGCACAAGCAACGATATGCTGCACACTGTTTACGTCTGTCCGGCTTTGGCATGTAATCTGTATGAAACCTGCTGTCTCTGGAAGTAGAATCTTCTAGCGGCCATGATAATGGGGGCAAATAGCATGAGGATCGAGAATCCATATCGAATCCATTGCGGGTTAATGCGAAAACGGTTTCGGGCTGGCTTTGACTGACATGTAGGGTAACTAGATGACAGTGTGCTGTCATTACGTCCATAAATAAAAAACACCCACACACACACACAAATACATACTTTTAAGCACCAGTTAAAAAGTCAGCTTAAAAATCGTCTCCAAAAATCAGAGGACACGATTGTATATAAACACATTGAACAATATATTGTACAGGTTTAGTAATTAGTTGGAAACAATTTGCGTACATGCAGGCGAACATAACGGCATTTGCTTTATATCACCCGTTACGTTTAAGTTGCCTTTGTAAAAATGACCTTCAAGATAAACAGAAAGAAAGAAAACATCGCTGAGTAAAGTTCAAAGTCCGTCAGAAACAATGATTTTTGATTTATGCGTATGTTTTTCAAGGCCTACAAACAACCATTTCGCCGACATTCATTTATTTGAAAAAACACTTGACGCTATGATAACTTCGTTATAGATCAAAAAAGTGTTATACTCAAGCAGCAAATCAGCCTAAGAATTATAGTTCACGACACTTGACGACACTTTCAGCGTTTATTAAATCTTGCTTTAACATCACTTTGAGTGAAACTCTGAGATCCTCACTATATCTCTTTTTCACTCATCACTCGTTCACTTGTCATCATTGTGTTTCCCGGAACTATTCATTTCCGAGGAAAGAGGAGCACGCACTTTCTGGTCGACTGCATTCTATAGTTTTTGGATTGAAAGAGGAATAACTTCTTGTGTTTCACATTTTTCTTTTATATGTAAAAAATTATCATACACTTGCGAACAACTAAGTAATTATGCTTCAATACATACGTAATTAATTATGTAATTATATGTTAATAAATACACATTAACTTGCAATTGCCGTCCTTTAACTATTCTTTATTATCTTTACTACGCTATTATTTCCATTCAATTCGTGTGATTTACTCATTTTTCGTTACTTCGAAGCCATAAATTCATATCTCATATAAATTGTTGCTTACTAGCTGAACAGATCAATGCCTAGCATAGTTTGCAAATATTGTAATTTTTTTGCCAACAAGCTTCGTTCATGTACTTCCGCTATCTGTTCTTATTATACGAAAAGGAAAGAAAAACAATAAATAAATAAATAAATAAATAAATAAATAAAGAAACAACACAAATACCAACAATAACAACAACAACAACAACAACAATTCATAACGATTAACACTTTACATCACGTTTTTTCCATTTATTTATTTGTTTACTCACGTAGAGTGTGGTGAGAGCACTAATAATATTCTGCAAACATGCTACGCAAATGACCCCCACTTGGAGCATTCAAAGTAATTTTCTTTTTTTTTTTACTGCATTTGTAGCAAAAATCTTTTACGAGGACATTCACATTCAGAACACTGAGATCATTCAAATTTTCATCTTAATAACTATTTCCCAGTTTTTCTCTCATACATAAAGTTATGCGATAAATACACACGTATCTATATAGTGTATAGTATATATATATATATATATATATGTATCCCGATCGCGTCACAAACACGTTCAATATGATGTAAGGATTTTTAAACGCTCCTTAAGTGATCAGTTGATACGCAAGGTAAAGCTACAGATTGTGGCCGTAATTCGCTTATTTGTTGTATAAACACTTTCTTAATTTCTTTAGCTTAAGCTTTGGTTTGTTTTTATATCCATCACCGATGACAATGCCCGCTATATTCATTTGTCAAAACGTTTGCCACGCCCAGAGGAAAGATTCGGAGACGTCGCTAAGTCTGAGTATTTTTTATCAGCATTAGATTCTGAATTGATTTAAGCAAATCCGTCTGTCCGTCTGTGCAATGTCTGTTGTAAACATTCTCCTAACCGTAAACACGAAGTTACTGACTTCACTTTTGGTGAAACACTGTAAGTTCCTGAGTCCGCTTTGGTATTGAAAATGGGCCAAATCAATCGAAGGACTTGTCGATAGTACCATGTGAAGTGAAAACACTTCACGTTTTTAAAAGGGAATAAAAAATTGGTTTTTTGCTTATTACTCATAAGCTGCAGCAAATAAATCTACAAAAATTTGAACGTACACTTTATGGGTAATGCTGCAGTTTCTCAAGAAAAATGGAAAAAATCGGCCACGCCTACACAATCTTGTGGTATAATTAATACGTGTACCAAGTTTTGTCGAAAATTTATTAAAAACCACGATCGGTGCGGTGAACACAAAGACACATAAACAGACACCAAGCAACACTGAGATTAATTTGGACCCGTTGCATATAACTATGGGATACTGTTAGCAAATCTCACGTTGAGAATCTTGAGCGCTATCAATTTAAAACGCTAGGATTAATCACAGGAGCTCCATGACTTAAGATAAATAAATACGTTCATAAGGATCTAGGCATTCCCATAGGAAAAGAGGAAATTGTCAATTGAATTGTTGTTCTCCTTGACCTTCACCTTGATCGACTTGGCCGTCATTCCAATTTGCTTGCAATCGGGTTAATAAACGACAGTGAAGAAACAAATGTGGGAGACTGAAAAGATACCATATTTTAGACCGGCCATATAGAAAATAAATGTAGATATGTATATATGTAAATATGTATATCGTTAATTCAGTATAAAGGTGTACATATATGTCTCTCTGTACATAAAAATAAGTAAAAAAGCTATAAAATTTTATTTTCGATTTATTTTTGTGGGTAATGCCAGTACCATGCAATGAGCGTACGGGTTCGTCGTCAAAATTCGTTTAGTGGAAATACCTACTAATCATATCTTAAACCTGAGAATTCTCCCAAATTGATAGGTGCCGGATAGGTGAAAAACGACGAGAAGGAATCGGCCGACTTAACGTTGAGATAGGCAAAAATCATCGGGACAGATGGTTAGACAGGTTGCTATTCAGACGAACCGAAAGTCAAAGGAGCAAAAGATTAAAGACTCCTGCGAAAGTACAGCGGATCGAAGATACGACCCATAGAGGTTCAGATAAGCGAATAAATAATCACATGGATAGACGAACTCTTCGAAAGAATAGCAAAGTCACACACCCATCGAATCAGACAGATCTTGCATTTAATTTAATTGACATGAGGCAAGAATTCCAATAAAATATCAATTATTTATGATTTTGTAAAAGTAAACGACTGGAAAAAGTTGTTCTTTTCTTTTCTTTAATTCTTTTCATTTAATTTTTTATGCGCTTTATTTAAAAATCTAAAGCGAGCGCTGCATCATATTGCAATAAATCATTGGCTTGTAAATCATTTGAGTGTGAGAGTTTTGTTGTTGTCCTTTATAAGTTACCTTAATGTAGGACCCAATAAGAATCTGTGGACAAATTAATTGGACTTCAAAGGTGTAAATGTCCGAAAGTGACTTAATGCTGTTGAAATTCTCAAAAGCAGAGAAATGATGGAGTCAGACACATTAAGTTTAAAAATTTGAATTCTCTTAGCGTAGAACAACTCTAACTAAAAAAAGGTGAAACAACTTTGAAAAAAAACTCTGATAATTTCAACATATATACGCTTCCATAAGTTAATATTTATTTGTAATACGTTTTAATCCAAAATTTTAATTCTGAATGTTCACTGGGATCCTATAAAATAAATGCAATCAATTCACTCGTGTGTCCTTATCAATAAATTCCGTATATTCGTTGAGAGAAGACGGACGTCCAGGATGCGCTTAAGTTCCATACAATTTTATACGAAATCCTTAATTTGTGGCAGATGCGGATGCGGGCCGCAGAGTATTTAAGAAAGCACTCAATAGTTCACTCAATTGCGTGATGTTCGCTGGAAGGGTTTACTGTTGCGGTTGCCTGTCGGACCGCCACTCCGACACACATTAATTTCAATATTCGGTATAATGTATGTGGCTTGTGTCCAAGATGATCCGCACTAAGACGCAACAGCTTGCTGGTTAGCGCGGCAAACAGCTCTCTGTTACTCGCTAAAGACGATTGGCGAGCAGGAGTAAATCGTTTGAGAACTTTGGCGTCCATTAATTGCTCGTAATGCTGCATAAACGAAAACACTTAAACATGTTCGCAAAGTTTTCGTACAGAATGGAAAATTTAATCTTCCTGCCGGTGCACGCGAATAGGCTTTCGGTCTTTCCATTGATAAGCTGAAGCGAACTTTTTTAAAGCAACAGTTCTTAGCGGTTTCCGTGTGCATGCAATTAAAGGAAAATATTCGAAAAAAGAACAAAAAGCTTTTCTTAAGATCTACTTTACGTTCCGATAACACTTTTTTCTTTTTGCCTTTTTTGGATATTAAAAAATGTCTGTGTTTACTTTCAATTAAGTGCGGCAATGTAATGCTTAACCGTTTCACACGTTCAAAAATATTTTAACCTTAAACGTTTTAATGCTGAAACATGCTTTAGCAGAAATTCTCGTTTGCGTGGCCCGACACTATGCTTTCAATGTATATTTTTAATGAAAACATTTATTAAAAATTTTAATTATTTGTTTTTCAATTTTATTATAATTTTATTTTTCACTAGACATGAATTCGCTTCATTTTCGTTTATTTTCTCTGTCCTTTCATGTCATTACAACTATAGCGGCGTCTCTGGCAACCATAGCCTTTGTGTGCGTGTCAGAGAATCTTTTCTTTGTGTGCTTAAAATTTCTGTTGAATATACGAATATATATATATATATCATATATATATATATACATTATAGATGATAACAATAAAGTTTTGTTATGACATGCTATTGTTAACATTACTTTGCTGAACTCTTTGTTAAATTTATTTCTATACGTAACTGTACTGCGAAGACTAAAATACTTATAGTGGCTGACAAATTTTTTTACAGTTTAACAAGTGAGAGAGCGCTATATTTCATCAGGCATGTTCATAAATTGGATTTCAATAATAATAAAAACTACTATTCATAGGCAGGTCACGCCCATGGCTAGCATCTTTTAGCAAATAACAAATTCAAATATTTAGTGAATATTATTGCAATTATTTCACCCCTTCAAACTGACTATCGCCAATCATTTCGTACGGAGAGTGAATGACAGCCGATTTAACTCAGGTTCAATGGAAGCCTGAACTTGGAACCTGAAAGAATCGAAACTTAATTTTGATTTCCTATTCATAATCGTAGCAAACGTGGAATTGCTGCCAAGACACAGACACATGCGTTAATAGGTTCAGCTAGATCCAGTGCACTGCACATAGGGACAGGATAAAAAAAAAAAAAAGCAAGTACGAAAATATATTATAAGCGTCTCCATTGAAAAGCTTGGGTCATTTTCAAATTCGTTTGCAAACTTCTTGGCGCGACTCTTCATTTTTGCGAAGAGCATAATGTTTACTACATAGTAGGAGAGACGGACAAACGGACATGCTTAGGTGCATTCCGAATTTGAAACTACCCAAGATTTTATATACTTTAGTTAGGGTTTTTGAAGCTTGTTTCTACGCGTTACAAAGGAATTGAAAAAAAAATTAAACTGCGCTACAGTAGGCAAGGTCATGTACTATAGATAGCATCGCCCATTGAAGTTCGCCCGTTCGAGTTTCTGTAGACTTATCTGCTGCAGTCTATTAGTAATGAGCGAAAAACCAAAACCATTTTATATTCCATTTGAAAAACGGAGGTGTTCTTAGTTAACATGCTACTAGCGATGTGTTCTTCGACCGATTTGACCCATTTTCAGTACCAACCGGCAGGAAAGCATCTCCAATGTTCCTGTCGAATCGGAAGTGGAGGATTTATTTTTGCGTGCGGGGAAAATATCTACAACAGACATTACACAGACCAACAGGCGAACAAACGGACAGACGGACACGCTTTAATTGATTCAGAATTTGATTCTAATCGAAAATGTATCCAATTTGCACGCTCTCTGAAGCTTCCTTCCGGGCGTTGCAAAAGCTTTTCCAAAATGATTGCACCCGCAATCCTTTGGTGATGGGTTGCAAAAAAACTAAATATTTTGTTTTCTTTTCTTCTCAATTTTTCGTTGCTTCTCGATGATGGGTTTAAAATAATACCAAATATATTTTGTTTTTGTTTTTCTTCTGAATTTTTCCTTTTTAATCCGGCATTCCATTATGAATGTTATTTAGTTGCATACAATATATTGCACGTAGTAAGGCTTCTTAGCTCGTTCGCATAATTTACGACTGCATTAGTATAGTCAGCTGTTGTTTTACAAAAATAAAACTTCAAATTACAAATAAATATATGGCCCAAACAAACGAGAGAGAGACAGAGAGCTTAATATATGGAATTTGGTAGACTGAGGTGTTTTGGCGTAAAGATGAGACACGCACTGGAAATAAATTGAATCAGACTACTTTCACGATAGCTCGGCTTACAGATTCTCTCTGGTCACAAAAATTATAGTAAAAGCTTCAAATTTTGCAAACACATCGATAGTCCTAAAAAGACACGCCTGCACTACATCATAAATTGTGAACATTTCTTCGTCCAAAAACAAAGGGAGCAAAAAACAAAAAAGGAAGGAAATTGTACTTGTTGCTCATTACTTGCAAAATGCAAATAGAAGCAAAAATATAAATATGCGAACAAATCCAAAGCACAGCATCAATCACGTGTCGTCAGTCTGTGTCCTGCCACCGTTTGTGCTGCTTCGTCCATTTATGTTGGACCACCGAGCCGAGTACCGAGTTTCCCTTCCTATGCAGCCTTGTACCAACATTTACAAATGGCTTTATGGTTAATCTTTCGTTCCGTATGGATGTCAGGAACTTACATAAATGTACGTGTTGTTCTCAATTTTTTGTAAAATTTCATCGATTTTATCAGTGATTGGACGACCGGCACCTGGCAGGTCTTTTTTTTAAAAATATTGCTTATTATCTATAGGCTGTCAGCTTTCGCACGTGGGATGGTGTTGCCTAATAGGGTTAGTGTAAGTCATCAAGGTTACGTTATGTCAAAATTCGCCGGCAGGGAATGTTTTTTCATTCAACATTTTTATCTTCGAGTGTTTCTAACCTTTTTTCCAGTTTTGTGAACCCGTTTGCAGATAAATCGTGTTTGTTTTCGGAACTGTCGGATGTCGGAATTTAATTTATGAGTTATGTGTGATTTCGGGTGTCTATCTAATAAATTTTGCTAGCTTGCGGGACGGTAAGACAGAAGACCGATCGATGATGACCGATGGTCAGACGAGCCAATAAGACACATTTCGAATACTTTTATTTCTAGTGAGTGTTTTCGAACGTTGCATATCTTGTTCTTTCTGAAATAGTAATATCGAAAATTCAATTAATTCGTATGATCGGTTGAAACGTTAAGCACTCTCTCATCTGCTTGAATACCTCAGGCCTTTCGGTCCCTTAAAAACGCTTAATTTCCAAATATTGTATTGTATTACGTTTCATGTCCTTCGTCAAATAATAAATTATTTGTCTTCATCGTTTATCATTACTTAGCATCCTTTTATCTGACTTTCACTTCAAATTCAAATTCTATTTTTTTGTAATTTAATTGATGAAGAACTTTCGAATAAGTTCTTAGTTTTTACGTAGGATGAGAACGATGGGAAATCGATTCGCATTAAAATTTTGTTCTCCTAAATAATTTTGCTCTGCACTTGAACTAAGTAAATATTGAGAAAGCTAAAGCTTAAATAGTAAGTAGTCGGAAACTATTCTTAGTGAAGAGAAGAAGAGATTTTTCTAAGCATTTGCAAATTCGTAAACTATTGTTAGCAACTATTTAATGCGATATACTATATATGTGAAAGTTTTGTGTTTTTGCAATAATAATAAACATAAAAACAATCATAAAACTTTTTACGAAAAGTAAAAAAGATGAGAAAAGAAAGAGAAGAAAAGAAAAGAAAAGAAAAGAAAGGAGAAGAGAAGAGAAGAGAAGAGAAGAGAAGAGAAGAAAATTCGGAAGTAATATTACTTGTAAATTTAGGAAAACACACGAGCACATCATCAGCTGTACAAGTGTGCAGCAGACACACTCTGTGTTAAATAAAACAATAATCTCAAAAGATTTGATGGCAAACTCTATAGAATGCAATTCAAAGACAATATCAAGTGTAAGAACAGAATAAAGGAGCATACAACTATTAGACGAAGTACAAGTGATATACACGCACACACACACACACACACTCGCACTCGCACATTGACACAGCTATAGGGATGAAACAGTCGAGGAGAGCAGAGCAGAGCAAGCATATGGTCACACACAACTATTACCATATCTGCATCAACATCTCAGTGTAAATGGGAAATTTTTAAAACTAACTTACTAACGGAAAGGGTGTAATAAAGTGACAGTAAAGATGTTTCTTTTCAAAGTCATTTTATAAAAGTACCAACACCAGTAAATACACACTACACTTACTTGTAATATTCAAGTTAAAGCATACATGCATTTACATACATATATTTATATATATATATAAAATAAAAAAAAATATAAAAATATAAAAATATAAATAAAGTTGTGAACATTGATATATAAGTCACTGCCATTGTTATTCTTATTTTTATTGTAGATAAATACACATATATCGGTAACGCTGGCTGCAGTTTCCTCAGTTTCATTTGAGTTACATTCATTCCTTGTTTATTTGAACATAAAATATTTCACAGAAAATGATTTAAGTGCATTTCAAAAATTGCAAATATTTGTTTTCTTCTTTTCTTATGCTTTCAAAAAAAAAAAAAAATTTTTTTTTTTTTCTTTTTTTTTTTTATTATATTTTCTCATATATTCTCTATGTGTATGCATATACACATATGCATATATATATATATAAATAATTTATTTTAAAAAATATTAAGCTTTTGTATCATAAAGCTGATAATAGATTTATTTTTGTAAAATAATGGTGTTTCAATATCGAACATCATTTAGTTCATTCACTAAACTTTACTCTTCTTCTTATAAAAAAAAATACGAAAATTTATTACTTAATAGTTTCTATTCTTCTTAGTCAAAGGAATTCTGACATGTGGTTGTTCGGGTTTCTTTGGAAAGTAACTTAACATTATTGAACTAAATCGAAAGAAATCGGTAAAAATAAAGTCTTCCAAGCCGAGATTGTTTCTTGAAAGACCTATGAGGTGTATCATAATATATGGCAACACTTTCAATCCCATTAATGACATGTTCGCATTACATGGTATAATGGATCCGAAAGTAATGCAAAATATCCCATTGATTTAATTGAAAAGTGAAGAACCCTTCGCAACTTTTCATGAATACATAAGAGAGCGATATCGCACTAACTAACTGGATATAAATATTATTCCGTAGCATCTGGATTCACTCATGCGAATCTTGAAATGGTTCTGCGCACTATGGCGAGTGTAGTTTGTAGTAATCTACGATATTGAACGCTGGATATTATCGTATAGAGAACAATTACCTAACAGCAGCATTCTGAGGTGCTTTTCAATCTTCTGCTTTTCGAATTATCGTATGATCGCTTGTGATGCTTGTTCTACTTTTCGAGCACAGCGCACTTTAGCAGATTCTGTTTAAACTTTGGGCAGATGGATTGCATTTATTTTGCACATATATATCTACATATCATTGTAATATAAGCATAACAGTTACTGTGTACGCCTGCAAGATTCATACCAAGGCCTCATGTACTCCCTCAACGTACCTCAATGATCATCAACTATGGGAAATAAATCAAACGTAACTTTTCTTCACGATCAGTATTGCTTGTCTATGTCAATTGGGGAACGATATTAAAGAAATTGTATTTAAATCTAGGGCTTCGCATTTCGCGTGCGAGGCTTGCGTAGAGAGCTCGAAATCATTTTTGGGTCCCATTTTGTTCATTCTAATCTAATCTAATGTTCTGACTAATTCGTAATTAGTCACATTATCTCTTTTGTTAGGCTCAAGATTTTTTTGTCTATGAAAATTTTATCCATCGATGCGTGTACAGCGAAGAAAACTACTACTGCTTTACAGTTAAGAACAAATTTCATTTTGCTGAGAAAATATTATCATTTAAGTTTATTCTTCAAGTAGATCGCTGAATGGAAGTTAAGTTGACTGCATTCGTATCATACAATCTTATATGTATATGTAGAAAAAAAAAAACTCGCGCACACACACACACACACACACGAATCGCTATTTGTATACTTATGCCGAGTTAATATGTAAATTGTAAAAGTTTAAATTGTATAACCACATATGATGATTTCCTCTGGCTAGATATATGCAGCTCCTCAGCTCAGCTCAGCTCAGCTCAGCTCCGCTCAGCTCAGCTCAACGCAACTCAACTCAACTCAACTCAACTCAACTCAACTCAACTTAAGTTAACTTAACTTAGCCCAGCACGGTGCGGCTGAGCTCAGACAGTCAATTCATTTCTCTGTCTCGCTGCTCATCGCTTCGCTTCGCTTCGTTCCGTTCCGTTCACTTTCGTTTATTCATTCATTCATTCATTCATTCATGTTCTTTCTTATATATTCATTTGTTTATCATTAAATGCGTTGATTTATTTTACCCTGCCTCGGGGAGTAAGAGGGCAAGAAGAACAGTTTCACAAGCAAAAATGCTATATATATATATATATATATATATGAACATCTTTCCATATTACTTTAACAATGTGAGAACGAAAGCAAGTAAAATTTCATTTCGACTTAACTTTGATAGCAATGAAAATTTTTCATGGGGATTTGATTTTCCTCGAAGCTCTTAACAAAATAAAGAAAAATAAAATAAAAAAATGTATGTATATGTTTAACTTATTTTCTAAGTTTTTTTAAGGCTTTGGTTTTTAAATTGAATTGTGCTTTTTATTCTCTTCTTCTTCTTCTTTTTTCTAATGTGTTTTTTTTGTTTAACCCCCTTTCTATATGACTCTCAGCACTGTGAAAATAGAAGAAATTCGTTGGCCATAAATAGTTATGGCCTAGCAGTCACACATAACCCAACTAACGCAAGCCATAATTTATAGTATGACATGCACTACTCATCAAATATTTGCCACTGTCACACATTTGCATGTATAGACGGCAATAGGAACAACAATCGCGCATTTGTCCACTCCAGCAATTTCCTATACGTAGTCGTATCGTAGTCGTGTTGTTTTCTCGAAAGAGAGAAGACAAAAACTATACACTTTTTCATGTCGAATTGTATGCGCGGCTGTCAACGCTGATAAAAAAAAACTGACCTTACTCTTCGCGACTTTACCATTCGATGAACCTATGAGTTTAAAGCTTTAGAGTAAAACTCCACGATTTACGTACATGTGTGTATGAGCTGATGAGGATTTGACGACTTTTCCGTTTTTAGGCTTCTTTGTTGGAGGTTTTGAACCTTTTTTTTTTTTTTTTTTTTTTGCTATCTTTGCTTATGTACACACACATATAAATTGTAGATAGGGTGCGATGAAATATATGGCTTTCGTACCAGTGCTGAGCATGAAATTTAATATAAACGCGGTAAAGCTTATGAAACTTATGTAAAGTTTACGAAAGTTAAATACAATCGGGTTTTTTCTTGTCGTAAGTATCAGCGAAATCAGCCGGTACAAAAAACGGCCTTGAGTACGATTAATAAATTGCTGAATAGCATCGGTCCGATCTGTCTAATATTATTTGTCCGATCGCATATTCATTTTTTTTTTAGGGACTTCCTGAATTTATTGTGTTGTCTCTTCATCTTTTACATTTGGAAACCTTGAACTTCTTAAATACATGTTCAGTCTGTCTGTCTATCAAAGCATAAAAGAATCTGTCTCCTCGTCATCTCGTCATTTACCGTCTATTGATGAATTTCTAAAGTCTCGAAAAATGCATTTGCACTTGTGTCTGTCTCTCGATATTTTTAATTTTGCCAAAAATATAGTTTAACTGTCCGTCTGGTGGTCTGCTAATTAGCATAACAGACGTTTACTTGGCAGTAATCCGGGCATCTCAAGTTGTCGTATAGGCGGTGTGTGAAATTATTCATCCATCGTTTGGTGTAGGAATTATCCAAGCATAATCTGTCCACCGTGTCCACCGATCGAAGTGTGAAAGAACCAAAAGCGTATAATCTTTCCGCTTCCGCTCCCTTTTCCGCTTTTTGTTGAACATTTAAAACAAAAAAAAAAAAAAAAACAAAAAAAATGGAAAAATGTCCGTACACACATGTGTACACATATATACTTGTCTTATATATGCTTCGGGCCAACCAATCCGCTTGCATACTTTCCATGCTTTTCGCTTGCTAACGTACACCTTGATCTGAGAGTCGCAACAGAATATAGGCGATATTTCATCACAACTCATCCGCTTTCCGTTCGCCATTGGAACTATTAAAGCCTTGAAATAAAACTTATTTGTCCATGCAGCTCATTTTCATTCAATGTTGGAATTTTTAGAGTTGAAAAGAAATTCACTCACCGAACCCTAAGCCACATTTACTTCGAGCTCTCAGGTTTAGTCGCGGACTTACATGTTCAGCCTGAAAAGGCAAACAATTTTTCAGTCTTTAGTCTTTAGTTTGAAGGATATGTTCGTGTAGTAGAGTCAGCATTTTAAAATTAAGAAAGTAGTTGTCGGCAAATGGGCATAAAATCTTCGGGAAAGGAGAGAAGGGACAAATATTTGAACACGTTACGCTTTACGAATGGCAGATCAATGAAAACAAGTAAAAAAAAGCATGTCCATAACACATTTCGAGAGCTGATAGGCGTTTTGCTCGCAACAAGATTTCGCATAACTCAAAGAATTTTCATTTTTTTCACTCGATTTTTTTACAGTGTCTTTAAAATAACGTTACGAAGGGAAATATAGAGAATATTTTTGATAAGTCCATTTCTGAATCCATCTAACCATGTCTGTCCGTCTGTCCGTGTTGTATTCACCCTGCAGGTGGCAATTTTTTTGACATTTTTTGAAATTTGATACAACGACACATTTTGGCCTATGATGAGGATGAAAGCTGTGGCGGATGGTTCGGCTCGGTCCACTTTTACGATCACTCGCCGAATCAGGTCTTGTTTTGAAAAGTACTTTAATGAATAACTGTTGTTTAATACAAAGTGGTGTGCAATATTCAACGGTGTGTCGTGTCCCGCTGGAGTTTTTTTTTTTTTTTTTTTTTATATATACAAATGTTTATAGTGTTTGTAAGGTATTTAATAACGACTATGTTCTTAGACTCTAATGAATTTAATATATTGAACAATGACGTACACAAATTGAATAATAAGCTAATTATCATTAAATAAATGGAGCATAGAAGCGTAGGGCAAAAAAAAACAAACGAAAAGCGTTATCTTAAAAAGTTAAGCATGACTTTTATTTTCGTTCTATATCATTAAATTTTTATTCACAACATTAAATCTTCCATGAACTTTACATACGCAGACACAATTAAATTAGTTTTATTATTTACAATTCCGAATGGTTCACGCAATTGCCCTCTTAAAGTACACTCGAGAAAGTTATAAGTTAAGTTAAATAATTACTTTTCGAAAAACTTTTTAATCACTTACACCACCAAGTGTGTGCTGGTGCATGGCACAAACAAAAGCGCAACGAAAACCTAAAGCAGCTTAAGTTATCCCATTGAAAGGCAGCTTTGTTTCTTACTGGTTTTTTTGAAGGGATCTCTTACATAAATATTTAATTTACCATTCACTCTCAGCTCTCTTCGGCTCCATGAAACGATGTCAAAATATATTTCATATTATGTTTACGCGAACTATTAAGGTTACGAGTATTTATTAAAAACTTGGTACCTGAGACCCAATTCTAAAGTGTTATAGCGTTTTAGAAAGTTTAACGACTTGCTTAACATTTCATGTTAAATCACTTGAAAAATTATGATGAATTTGTATGTTTGTAAATAACTGTAAAATTGCCCGTAATAAAGTGAAATTAAACCTAATAGCTTATGATAAGAATTTCAAGAGACAGGATGTAAATTATAATCAAATGCTTACAGCAAAGCGAGGGTAAGGGCTTAATAATCTACATATATGCCTAACAGTCGTGAATACCGGGTTGAGGTCATCCATGTATAAGAGGAAGAAATCTATAACAAACTTTTTTGTACACTCAAGCTCTTATTTTCTAATTCATTATACTATATATATATATATATATTATTATTGATCATTAGTTAGGATAGTTTGCCATCTTTCCTCTTTAGTGAAACTATGATACGTTCACGTAGAACTTCGTTTCGAACTTTACCTTTTTCCCGCCGTTAGACTTTTTATTCAAAGAAAAGTTAAGTCCTTGCTTGCATTCGCCCACAGCAACCACTAACATATTAATATGAAGGAGTTTGTGGCAGTGAAATCATTTTTATTCGTTCCCCAGTAATAGGGGGTTCAACGGGATTGCCATTCGTGAAGTTACGTCTGCTAAACAGGAGCTCACATTTCTTTTTTTTTTTTCTTCTAAATCATTATTTTGATAATGCACATACTGCAACACAATCCTTACAGCTCTTCCAGATTGGCTCATTGGTGCATGTTAGCAGGTGTGTTCAAATCAGACAACAAAAGTTATGTAAGTCGGAAGTGCAATTTTGAGCGCTCCATAACTAACGTCCGTATCCACCGAATAATACTAAGTGGAAAAGCGTTAATTTTATCTACAAAAAAAAAGGTCAAAATCGTCGAACTGAACCATTGTGTACATTTGTGTGTTGCGCATTACTTTATTATCGTCGGCAATAGATATCGCTGATCAAAATACATGCAAGCACCTATTATATAAGTAAATAAGTCTTGACGAAAATAATGGCCATTGAGATGTTGACAAACGGTATTCAATGGCGATTGAACTTTTTGACAGTGCATCATACAAAGGCAGATAATAAGTCGTTTGTATTATTAACATTTCTACGGATGATATTCGTGGGGCTATTAAGCTACCTAAGCTTAAGTAGAGAATAGTTTCTGAAGACTTGAGAAGCATAAGCAAATCATTTTCACAATTTGATAACTTGACCGTGGAAGTTATGTTTAAAATGCCTCAGTGAAACGATAAGCAAATTACTATTTAGATCCCGGCTAGATAGAAGAAGAAAACTTAAATTTCTTTGACCCAAAGCGAAAAGTTCCCGGAGAACTCTGCAATGCAATTAAAGCATAGCTTGGAATTTTTTCGGGGTAACTTTTCTTTTGCAATAAAAAATGAACAGCAATGCGTAAAGCGGCAGGAAAATTTCTTTTGAAAAGTTTTTCCTACACACACACACACACACACACATACACAAAAGTTATGTGACAAATTCAACTAAGCTGTTGTCAATAATGTTTCCTTTTATTTTACACTGAATTTCAATAAACTAAACGCAATAACAACAATTAACGGTAATAATGAAAAGAATACTTAAGTAACGCCATTAATTTTGTGTTGTTGATTTTTAAATGAATATATATATATATATATATACACATATATAAATATATATATATATATACACATATATAAATATATATATATATATATATGTGCAAGCAGTCAAAGTGTTTAGCACATTAACAAATAGAAACTTCGTGTTATTGTTTTCTAATAAAGCGAAAATATTAATAATTTTGTTTAAAAACATAGTTTACACATTTTATCTGAATATAAGATAAGATAAAATATTTTTATGCATAAGATAACGTAAATGCCAAATAATAAAAGAAACAAAAAAGATAAAAAATAAAAAATAAAAATATTAAATATTTTATTATTATATGCGAAATGTTGAAAATCTTTACTTACACAAAGTCGGCAATAATCTTATAAAGAGGAATGTGCTGAAGTTTTCATCCCTTCTATCTCCAAATATGCAAAAGTGATTTGTTTAAAAGTTCTTCTCTTCTATTTATGCGAACAAACTTAATAGGTATCACTTTGACAGTTTTCTCATCTAATTTCATTGATATGTAATGTGAAAAATTAATAAAAACAAATAAGAAAAATATTGAAAAGTTGTTCGTTAATTCTTGAAATATTCCTTCCATAATAACTGATACGCGTTTGCATCGCTCGCAATCAATTTTCAAGCATTATTTTCATAGTAACTTCATGCCATTGTTTTTGCATTCTATTCATCACACCTAAGAACAAAAGGAAAGCTTGACATGCCGTATGTATGTCATGCATTAGTTAGTAGGGGACGTTAGCCCATTATTAGTTGCTTTCGACGCTCAAAACTTTGTTGTTTACGCCGATAGGAGGCATCCATTGTGCAGTGTTATGATGAGCCATAAGTCGAGGAAAATCATTCTTTTTGCTTGTTTATCTGAAAATGTCTCGTAATTGTTGTCCACTAGTCAAACTCAATCGTTTTATGGTCATCTTAGATCAATATTGCGACATAAATCTTTTTCTGAAAAAACAAAAGGTTGTTTTCTGTAAATCGTAGCCTAAAATGTAATTTGGCTCCACGCAAGAACTCAATACCGACCATATAGGCAGCGTGCTTGCATCCATAAGCTAAGCGACTCAAGACATCATATTTTTACTTCTTGTAGTCTTTCACTGTTTCAATGTGTGTGTCAATGTGTGTCAACTCCTTACACAATCTTGAAGAAGACAAAAACAAAACAGGAGTTATATTCGTCTCGAGACGGCTATATTAGTACACACCAGTAGATTGCGGTGCAATATTTAATTGCACTCGATATGTCGCTCGCACACCAACTTTGCGGTATTTATTTCAAATCACACTTCTGTACAATTAGAGCTACTCTCGTGCAGGTAATAGGAAGGCATAAGTAAAGCTTGGTATTAACAGACAAAGCATTAATTTTTTTTTGTTAAATACTTAGCACTACTACCGAAGCAGTAAGAATATTAGACAAAAATTTGACATCAACTGTTTTTTTTTTTTTTTTTTTTTGGGCAAATTTAAAAGTTTGTTATTTTTCTTTTTTACTATAACAAACACTCTAGAGCAAAAAAATCGCACAACCCAACGCACACACTTTCACTTGGAACGTAAACATTTATTAAATTAAATTTAGATGGCAAGCATAACTTAAATTTACCTAAAGTGCACACTGTTCGCTTTTGTGAAACGCATAATGCTTACGTACTCTTGACGTTCAAAATCATTGCAGTAGCAATAAAACAATAGATCGATAAAACAATAAATTGCTCATTTCCCCGTTTCTGACCAATTTCCGGGGTGTGACGAGAGCGAAAAAAAAAAAAATGTAGGACTAAATGTGACACAAGAAGATATGTTTTGATGGCCGTTGCTTATCTTCATCGCAAAAAATATTTTTTTTTTTTGTGGGGTCTCCGATGTATAGTTAGTTGCGTTTCCACCCCTTAACTAATCCAACATTTTTCTTGTCATTGATATGACAAATGGAAAATTTCCAAGGCAACGATGTCTTTTCAATGTAAAAAAGTGTTCTTTTTTAAAGTACACGATATTTTCGGACATAAAGATTACTGATAATTGAAAAGTTAATTTATTTTGTCTGCCCAAACGAGTTAATCCTAAGCTTTAAATGTGGTTGCGTTGATTGGTTTTTGTGTTATGTGACGAGGCAGTGTTTAATTTTATTATTTGATAAAAATAACCGATATTTTTCTTTCATTTCGCCCAAGGTTTTTTTGTTTTTTTTTTTTTTCTTCTTCTTCTTCTCCAGCAATTACTTAACAACATCAATACGTTGAATAATAACTTGGACAAGTAATACTAGGGATACTGTAACATCATTTATCTTACCATAAAACAAACGCTACTAGCTTAGTCCATATTTGCCTATATGTGTATATACATGTGTACATACATATGTATGTATATATGCATAAGTGGTATATTACATATAAGTTTCTTCTATACAATCAGGTGATTAATTTGCATATAAATGATTGCTATTATAGGAAGAGGAGACTTCCTACGGAGCTGTTTTATATTTGAAGACTACTTTGCCATAATCAAGGATAATATCACTAACTAAAATCCAGGCGCACGCATAAACTCATTGCATATATATATATATTATTATTAAGGATACAATCCAATATATAGGATATACATATATATATATATATATATATATATATATATATATATATATATATATATATATATATTATATATATATATGCATACATCTTAATCTTCTATTTTGGCAGCTTGTTATTCATATGTAAAATGGATTCACACACACACACACACACACACACACACACACACCTACCTAAGTATAAAGAGTAAGTGTACACAAAAATGATTCTCCATTATACACTTATAATGGCCGGACAAATGTGAGACCGAACAACAATGATTTATAGCAATTGTGCAATTATCCTTAACATCAACATTAATCATGTTTCAGTTCTCAAAAGTAAAGCAAAACCGAAATCTTCTACAGCAAACGCATACATACAAATACTGCTGCAGTGCATATCAGACAAAAGTGTAAAATACGAAATGGTTGTTAGTGTGAGCGTAAGTAACACGTTTCCTATATGCATGTTCATGTTCATGTTCATGTTTATGTATGCGTCGGTATAGCTTTTCTTTAAAACGAAACTTTTTGAATAATAGTAGAAAATTTATATTAAATCATTCGAACATATGTGGCGAGCATTTCGTTATGATCCCTTCTGCTAGTCTGCTCATGTCTGTGATCAATTGCAAATTGATTTTGTTACATGTTTCTATTGTTGACTGTCGGTTTGTCTGCTAATAATAAGCTATCAATAACAAAAAATTGGAAATTTTATAAAAATTTCAAAGGATTTATTTATACTTTGCATAAATTATCACCGGATATAAACAATTATTTACGTTCTAGACAGGCATCCATTGAAAACAAAGACAATGTTCAATGCGTTAATGCAAAAGGTTTCAAGAAAATTGCACTTTTATCTCTCGAAATGAAACGAACACTAAGATTATGGCATGTAAAAAAGCGGCCTTCAAAATGAACTGAACTTTCAGTCTTCTGAAACTCTGAATACATTTCTCATTCGATAGTGAATAAGGTTCGGTCGTTTGAAAGGTCTTGACCGTCTGCTGATGGAATGCATTTTTCATTTGATAGCGAATAAGTTTCGGTCGTCTGAAAAGTCTTGACCGTCTTCTGATGGAATACATTTCTCATTCGATGGTGAATAAGTTGCGGTCGTCTGAAAAGTCTTGACCGTCTTCTGGCTGAATGCATTTCTCAGTCGATAGTGAATAAGTTTCGGTCGTCTGAAAAGTCTTGACCGTCTTCTGATGGAATGCATTTTTCATTGGATAGCGAATAACGTTCGGTCGTCTGGAAAGTCTTGAACGTCTGCTGATGGGATGCATTTCTCATTCGACAATGAATAAGTTGCGGTCGTCTGAAAAGTCTTGACCGTCTTCTGATGGAATACATTTCTCATTCGATGGTGAATAAGTTTCGGTCGTCTGAACTGTCTTGACCGTCTTCTGATGGAATACATTTCTCATTCGATAGTGAATAAGTTTCGGTCGTTTGAAAAGTGTTGACCGTCTTCTGATGGAATCAAACTAAAGGAAGACAAAATATCGATAAGATCAGAGGAATTCTTTTTAACATCTAGTGGTCGTGAAAAGTGCAAGAAGATGTTTCTTAGCCTAGAAGCTCAGCGTGTCAAGGGCGTCTTAGCACGGCCTCTGTAGCACTTGCTGGCACTCGAACGATATCAATTGGCTTAACTCTTAACTCTCTCTTCTCTAGTCATTTTGTTAGTACGTTTACACTTGGAGTTTCCGAGCTTACTTTGTTGAGGATTTTTTCCACGTTTGAAAGGCGAACAAGTTTTTTATGCAATATAGAGAGAAAATCTAACGAATCTTCATTTTGTTTTACACACTGCCCTATGAAACGACGCCTGCGATGAGCTAAATAAGCCCCGTTCGTAAACGTTACGAATTGCTTTGGCTAAATGTTGTTGGATGATTGACGATTTAAAAGTTAGTAGATATGTACAAGAAGTGTTAAAATTCTTACGAAAACAACTAAACAATAGATAGGACTTTAGTTAGTGGTTTTATCTTTAATTATGGCAAAGTTGTCTTGACGTATAAAATAGCTCCGTACTAAATCTGCTATATATACTGGACACCACTTGTGGTGTCTAAGACTAAATTACTTTATTGTGGATGCATACAACACCAAGGAGGACTTTATATAGACCTACCATTTATTATACTGAACGACTGAGACTCTTTGGAACGATCCCAGCCTATCTATCTGTCTCTCTCATGTATATTCTTATTCAACTCTACGTTCCAATTATTGAGATATCGTAATAAAATTTGCCATATCGATGTGTTGTGGTCCAAGGACGCTGAACATGTTGCGGATCGGAATACTTTGTTGTCAACTTCCCAAATAAGGTAATATTTTTAAGAATCACTGCATGAAGAAATCTATCAAGCGAAGCAGGATAAGGCATATAATGGTACGGTATAGCTTAGTTATGCAATGTTTTCACTTGGAAAACAGCAAACATTTATATGCTACAGCAAAATAATGATTTACTCGTTTTCGTTGCGAAAATTTCAATATGTAGGGTGCATTTCGAACTAAGGTGCCATACAAAAAAATTAATTTTAATTCTAATCAATGTCAAGGTGCGTCCAAGAATGTAAAAGAAAACATTCTTCACCAAAACTTTCAAATCGTTTGCCGAGAATTGACTCCAACAAATGTACAACGCTTCGATGCCTCATAAAGATATTTAGAAGAATTTTCTCAATCATATTTCCAGCTGCAAGTCTCTGCTGTAGCTGAACGAACCTCAGATGCTTTTGAAGCAATTAATAAATAAAATATATGTGATGAAAACTATCTAACGTACAGTAATCGTATGCTGAAAATTTACTATCAAAACACGGATAGCAATGTAGGACAAGATGCGAAAGGAACTTATCATTAGAAAGGCACACCAGGGTTCAAAATTGAAGGTACGGTTTTTATGCATCCCTTTTGAGCATGATTTCCGTGGATTTGTGACTGTACTCGTCGGAGGGCATTGTGTCGAAAAGAACTCTGCGGAAGCATTTGTCGAAATTTTTTGATTAGAATGGGGAGGAATAGTCAAAAGAATTTACTGCCAGGCCCACGTGGCACCATAATAAGGTATTATTTAATATTCGATTTTAACTTTCACGAAAGCACTCTATCTAGCCAATCTATTGGCCGCTTATTACTACTGTTGCATAAGCTGTAAAACCTCTTCTTTTACACTCTTGTGAGCTACTTTTGCCTTACGCAAGTGGAAAAGGTAGGGTATTAGGTACATGGAATGAAATATGGTAGATTCGTTGACAGCAAGTGAAGCCTCTAAAAAATATTACCAATATGTGCTCTCATTATGTCAAAAATCCTTTTGATCCCTGTGCTTATTAGAAAGGGGTAGAGTGTTGTAGAAAATCTGAACAAGTTGGCAAAGTTCAATTCATTTCAAAAATTTAATGGAATATATGGTAAGATAATTGCTATGAAATTGTCACTATAGCGTGTTGATTCTGTATCTTCGACTGACTTTACTTTTTAACGCTTTATGCGTCCAACAGGTCCAAGTGTGCCAAAGCATTGCATTTTACCGGTCATTTGACGTCATTGGATAACGATATCATGCGATTATTAAATCTTTCGGGCATTAGCTGCATTTTAATTACGATAGACAATATCGTTTTATGCAAGGCACTCAAAATCATCTTATTGGGTAAATATTTACTTTATCAAAGAGATAATTTTCATGTAGGTGTAATAGAGTTGAAATTTCTTTACTTTCTGGCCTTAAGCCATTAATATCGCACAAAAGATTTTCCGGGAAATTTTCACATGATTTTTTTTTACAGTTTTTTTATTACCTCAAATAAATGATATGGAGCAATATAATTCCGGGAAAGAGGACCGAAAAGTAAAAGAATGAAAAGGAGATGGAATTTAATAATTTTGAAACGGATGTTTTATGAAAAGAACTACGTTTTCTTGAAAATGATTTAATTTCAAGATTTTCGCTTTGTTTAATTTTTGGTATCTCTTATCAAGAGCGTGCGCGTGCATGCTTTTATATATTAAGCAAATAGAAGATTTCTAATTTCTTATTACCCCTAAAAGCATGCAGCCTTTTTTTGTTATTATTTATTTAAAAGGCTTATTATTATGACAGTGTTTACGTTACAAGAATCTTAAATATGGAAAACGGCCCATACCATTCTAACGCATACACTGACGCTCATACAGATTTTCCATACACACACGTATACGCTTGCAAAGATATTTTGATTTGCAAAAAGTTACTTCCTGCTATTCGCTATCTCTCTTTCTCTCTCTCTCTCGCTTCCATGTCACTTGTCTACTCTCTCGTAAACTAGTCTCTATTCATAAAATTATTTGCACTTTATAGCTGAGCAAGAATAATGAAATAAAATCATGTAAAAAAGCAACAAAAATCGTTACTACAAAAACCAAATTCTATCCGAGCTACAAAAAAAAAAAAAAAAAAAAAAAAAAAAAAAAAAAAAACGGGAAAAAACCATACCATACAATACCACACCATACAAGTCAAAGTGAAACATAATTTAAGCATATGCGTTGCAAAGAGACAGAACTGAAGCATGAATATAATGCATTTTTCAACTCCTTATTCTTTCTATGGCAACCAAAAAAAAAAAGGGAAAATATATATATAAAAAAAAATAAAAATAAATAAAAAGTAAAAATACAAAAAATTCTCACAAAGAAAGAAAACAAATCAGACTCAAAACAGATAAAGCACAACCATACCCAGCAAGCAAGTAAGTAAGCACCAGGCATGACTAATGCATACAATATACATATAAACTTACATTTTTATTTTCCATTGTTGTGTGGTTATCAACATCATATGCATTCTGCATATTTTACACAAACACTTACACACACACACGCTCCTCTATATACAGGAAACGTTTGTATGCGTCAGTATATAAATTTAGTTGTGTTACCATCAAATGCAAAATCACAGGCAATTGAGTGAGAAAAGAAAGAGAGAACAAGAAAGATAGAGAGAGAGACAAAGTAAGAGAGCAACCGCGTTAGTAATAAAAAAAAACTTTTAAAAAATGTAATATTCGCACATTTTCTTTTAAAAGATATGATAACAAGGTTTTTTTTCTTTCGTTCACTTTACTTACATATATGTAGCGCAAAATATTCCTTTTGTGTTTATGTAAAAATGCGTGTCTCTTGCTTTCCTTTTAATGAAAACATTTTTCCTTTCTTAAGCATATTCGTATTTTTCATCAACAGAACTGTCAGAAAACACTTGATGGTTGATAGATTTGTTTATGCACACAAACACTAATTTGCGAGAATATTTCGATTCATAGAATACTCGGAAAAGGATAGAAAAACACCTAAATAAATAAATAAATCCTCATATAATAAAAAATTATAACCTTTGTTAGATTTTGATAAATTCATAAAGGGGAAGAAAAACTCAAAAATACCGATTAACACTACAAATACAATACTAATGCAAATGGTTGATTGATTGATTGCACAATTTTCAAATGTAGTTAAGCGATAAACGCACAATCAAACTGGTATCATGAGTTTGTTTGATTGATTGAAATTGTTCTGCTTGCCGATCGGTTTGAAAGAGCGGGTAACATTACCTATCGTCGTCATAATTTCATAATTATGTCTATTAGAGATAAAAAAAAAATGAAATAAATAAGCGACCTCGCGAAAAACTAAAAATTCTTTCATATTTTCATCAATAATACACAATATCTTGGAAAAAAAGGGAGTAAAAACACTATATTGGGCCACAGTTCACCATTAAATACCCCATAACACCCTACAGTAATTAAAATAACGAATTTTCAAAATGGGACCTTGTATGGGAATTGGCCAAAAAAGTCGGCCGATCTGACCGATTTTCAATAGTGTTAGTCCTTGCTCCTAACCACATAAGAGTGTAGCAAATTTAATCAAAATACCTCAAGAATTGCGGCCTGGAAGTTCAACAAAAGAAAACAGACAGGCAGACGGACAAGCTTAAAAGGTGAATCTAGCTCAAGTCCTTCTGGGTATTGCATAAATTCGCAAAAACTTAATATACCCTTGCACCGCAACTGATGTAGGGTATAAATATGAATGCATATATTTATCAGATTCCTATAAAAAGAATCGATCGACTTTTATTAAATCATCTGCAATACATGGTTTCTGAATAATTTTCACGATTAGCGTTAGGATTAAAATTTAGATAAGATTTTGAATTATTTGTGCAAAAAATTAGGTTTCCAGCCATATCTAAGGAAATATTGCCGAAAAACAAATCTTTCTGTTTCTGATGTTTTTAAAACGGATATCAAAACTGCGTTTTTTAATTTATTTAAATGCTTTAACCTATGTGTTTAAGAAAACCTGAAATTTTTATACAAACTCAACTTAGAAGAATTAAAAGAAAATTGCAAATTTACTAAAATAAATAAATAAAAATAAAAATATCATAATTTTAATTAAATAATTTTGAAAACAAAATGCCTTTTAGTAAATAAATGGTTTTTTTTTTTGATACATATATAAATAAATAAATAATTATGTACATATATATATATATGTGTATATACGTATACCAAGGCGAAAATTTAGTTTTAACGAATACATATGCGTTTTAAATAAAGTTATAGCCAACTATACGCGTGTGCATGACAGGAAAGCAAACAGAAAGTGACATGGCTAGATAGTGTTAGACAGACGAGCAGGCAGTTTAAAATGTGTAGCTTGAAGTAAATTTCTGGCTTATTGTGTCTTAAGATACAGCGAAAGATGTATTCATCATATTCGCATTTTGTTAGTTGAATTTTCACTAAAAATATACTCACCCATAAATTCCGGCTGTCAGGACAAATACCAAAAAAATAGTTACACTGGCTTACTACACCTTGGCAGGCACATACGTGAACACTGCACGTGAATCGCATATTGAGATTGTCAGTCAGTCAAGAATTTTTCATATCACATTAATTGTAGGATGAGCGAAAACTTCATTGGTAAGATATGCAAATGCTGTAGTTATAGTAGGGGCAGGCATCTAAACATTCGCAACTGTGAATAAACTTTATAATGTTGCCATTACAGCTGCAACGGCTGTTACACTAATAGTCAGCGAATATATAAATGCGCCTAAAAGCATACGTACATATTTATATATTAATATATGTATATATGTCTATAGAGTTTTGCAAACAACTAACAAACACTTTAAGGCATTATCCCTACAAATGTATTCAACATATTAAGTTGATTGCACTGTAGCAAAATGTAACCGTATAATGAGTCAGTCTATATAGATGCAATAGTTCACGTTGTGCTGGCTAAATACTCAAACAGACACGAACTCCGGCTTTTAGAGTCTTTTCCTTATTTTCATTGGTTACATTTCTTATACTCACAGTAAATTTGCTTAATTTAAATGCCACAGCACTTGTTCCCTCATTTTGTCCCTCTCACTCTCACTCGCTCCCTTTCTCTATTTCGCTTTCTCTATCATCCTTCTCGTCTTTCTATTACTGTTATCTTTGTTATTTACTGTGTAATGCATGAAATTATTTACGTCCATATAACATAAATACATACTTGCATGCTTATACACAAATACATATACACACAAACACGCACAAACACACGTTATAATTACTCTGTGCCTAGTGATTGCAGTTATTTGTGTGATTACACATTTGTTAACTCGGTTTAGTTATTAATAAAAATCCACATATCTCTCTACACACATATATATATATATACATATATAAGAAAATGTCATTGTGTATGATTATATCTTAACTCTACATACGTACATTGTTGATGCTTTGAATCTTAACTACATAAGCTTAAGAATTTAATATAAGGATTTTTGTTACACACTACTACTCTCTTCAAGTTAAACAAAAAAAAAACAAATAAATAAATAAATAAAAAAAATGAAAAAGATTTCCTAGGCCTTATGTATTATATATACTCGATATCCGGCTTTGACTATATGATTTAAAAAATGTTTAGTGCTTAAATCGAAAATTTCATTATAATTTCATACTGAAGCAATAAAACACATTTAACACACAAAAAAAACAAATAAATCTAAACTTACCTGGGACTTCTTTCATATGATCCTTTTGAAAAGTATATTCATTTCGTTAGACTACACGTAACAAATAAAAATACGAGTTGTTCTCGGAGTTTATTCTGAGATGAAAATTATAATGTTATTAAGATCGAGAAAATAATTGTTAATATATAAGTTTTAGTATTATATTTTTATTTTTTGTTCTGCATGTAAAGCGTGTTGAGAATATGATAAACAGATCAATGGATATTATAGCTTCACGAAGAGTGGAACATTTCTTTTAAATAGGAAAGCGAATTGTTTAGCAAAAGGTATGCTGCGATAATTTTTAGATAAGAACACCGTTAACTAGATAAATTTTGATAACGTAGTGGTATAGAGAGGCACTGTACATATCTGTATGTATACATGTATATGTATATATTGTGTATCCAATACCAACTTGGGTTTGGAGCTATGCTCATTGATGCAAGAAACGATGAATAATCGTTTTTGGATGGATGGCATCGCAACATGACAATTCCGTCCAAAGAATATAATGGTTTGATAGCGATCTTAACCATCGACCCATTAAGGAAATTAATTCAGGGCACGCCCGCGATACGAATACAAACGTTCTGAACGTCACGAACGCGGAAGTGAGATAAGAGGGATATAGTACGAACGTAGCCCGATTAATGTGCCTTACGCCTATTAAGCATTCGCTCTAGCCGCGATCAAATGTCAATCATAATCGAAATTCGACGTTCCAGGCTGGGAGTTGAATCTGATACCGAATATATTGAGCTGTTATTGAAACTGAAATGTTTCCCTGGGCATTAGTATGAATAGTATAAACTCAATACCGCCTGACCTGGAAGAACATTGACACACGAAAAAGCTTTACACATATGGGAATCCACATAACTAGATGAGGAAAACACGTATCTAAGGGAGGTTGATTGAAAGAACTCAGGCTTAAATCAGTTCCATCTTGGTGGCGTTTGATCAATTTTTGCATTTATTTGCATGCATAAGCATGGTTAAGCATGGACCAAAGTCAGTTAAAGTCAGCCTTCAAAACAATATGAAAGCAATCGTCGTTACTATTCTACTTTGTTTTATTATATCGTCTACCCGGGCTTTAATGAACATTGAAGCGTCGATTCTAGCTTGCATTTGCAGAAAATAAGCTATGGCCTGGAAAATTGTTAAGCGAACTAAGATAAAGAACACGCGACACGAAGACGATATATTCAACCTCGCACACTTCACACGGCATGTCATGCGATAAAGGCGCCATAACGTCACGTAGAACAACCGGAACAATCTATACAGAGTTACGATTTTCAAGTTGAAAGGAAATAGTTGGGGTGTATTAAGAGCTCAGGTTTTAGAGATACCGGATACCATTATGTGACAAGAGCAACAAACTTATTTGCAGGGTACACAGAAATATGTATGTATGTATGTATGTATGTATTTAGGAGGATAGTACCGTAGAAAAAAACCGGTATAGAAAACAATTTTTTTTTTTTTTTTTTTTTTAAAGATAACGAAACTATCCCTCTTCAAACAATTCGAGTAAAAAGCTGAAGATAGAAAATTTATGTTATGTATCACTAACTAATTCGCACAAAGCATATCCAGAAATTTGCATAAGTCATGCCTAAGTGGCCTTAAAGTAAGTAAAGAATTGAGTCGGGCTGGAAAAGCACAATACAAAAACAATTACAATAAGTAATAAATCGCGAAATATATGTAACTGACGCGAAAGTTTACTAAGGCTGCACTAATGCTTTGTATCGCAGCACTTAACGTTGGTGCAAACAAAGCAACAACTTTTTGCATAAGGCTGCCTAAAGTAGAGGTCGTTCAGGTTTCGTTGTATGTCAAGTAGTTTTTATTATTTTTTAATCCTTATAAGCACTATTTTCCGCATACTAGTCTTTCAAAGAAATCGCCACATTTGTTATTTAAAGTCCTTCTTTTTTTTTTTTTTTTTCCTTCTTTCTCTAATATCTCTGCATTACATAAATCACAGGACATATGTCAGCTTTTTTGTTTTTGTTTTTCTTTAAACTGCTTGATTCTCTTCATATATTCAATTTATATGTATATATATATATATATACATATACATAGAGCATAAATAGAGCGAAAGATGAAAAAAAGAAATGGAAAACAAAAGCCACGTCAGTCAACCTTAGGGGGCGACTTCCTAACACTCACCTAAAATAAAATCGTTTATCTTATTTTGAACATTTTTATATGTGAAAATAATACAAATACTGCGCAAAAGACAATAACTGCTACATAAACAATGTATTACGTCTATCCGTCCGTACTCGCATGATTATATGATATGACTGCCTGATTGGATACACAAATCTCAATATATCAAGTAATTTCAAAAGTGTTGCGCTTCTTGCTTACTCGGTAGGTTCACGTTCTCAATGTCAGAAATGACATGGGCGGCAGTGAGCATATGGCATATGGAAAGTATAATACAAAAAAGCACTTGAAATTCTTATCTGTGGACTTAAAGTATTGCGTGTAAAAATGAATGAATCGATTCTCGTAGTAGGCGAACCTTTACTGAAACAGTGCAGTGTAGTGCTATGCGGGTAATTCGTACCGCGATCTGAAAGATCTATTGTCACGTCACCTATGCCCATAGCCACCTATGTCCAGCTTTAAGATTCTTGGTACCGAGAAACATATATTGCGCCTGGCGTCATGATGTGGTCGCCAAACACGTGATGTCTGTTTCTGCATATTGGATAAGCATTCACATGTAGGATGTAATGGAATATGATACCTAAGCGAATTATGACCCCAGTACGAGCCGGTGAACAAACGTAAATCGCTCTTCCACAACTTTAGCAGCGTATGTCCCATACCGGGAGATTTGATTAACCTTCTCGCTTGACATTATCCCGTTTTCAATGGCAAGCTGATGTTTTCTGCGTCTATCACGTTACAAGTCTATGGATATGGGTCCTTGGTACGCTACCGAAAGGAATTGGAGCATAGCCTAATAATCTAACAAAAATAAATAGAGCCAACAGAAATTTCTTGACGATTAGTCGCCACGTGAATTGATTTAAAAAAATCTCTTTCAGTTAATTTTTATAGACACATAATGAAATATAAAATTTATTGCAGTGACCAATAGCGAGCAGTAGAAAGTGAGTAACTTATGATAGCCGCAGTGAATAGAGAAGAACGCTACCGCAAAATGGGGAAAAACTTTACAGCCCACGCATATCCGGCAATGATGTCTAATAATATTACGTAGCGCTAATAGTGGAAGCAAAACGGTATCGTCTGCTATGAGTTTCTATGCAGTTAGGCCGTACGCTATAGAGAAACATAGGCTATCTACAACTAACGCCAATTGAACGAAGATGCCGTACGTTATCAATCAAATAAAATGCTAGTTGTCACTAGCTTTCTGGTCATCGCAGGCTAGCACATGCATTATAATCATTATCCGCTTCATTTTTATTTTACTTAAATATTAATTTACTATTTCATTTTATTACTACACGTGCTACGTCACTCTCTAAGGAGACAACAATCGCGGCAAGTTTGCGTTCAATAATGCCCTTGGATTTCCAACACTCCATTGCCCGATATAAAATATATTAGATCGGAATATTCCGCAACATATCGAACCAATTAATTGCACTCAAGCTTTGAGTGGATCCAATATTCAGTATGTAAAACGGTGTGTATGGCATTTGAGGTTATGTTGACATTGAAACAGATTTATTCATAAGTCCTTGTTCCACTGTTCAAATTATTAATTGACTTCTACGCTACGCGATTAGTTAACAAAATCTCGCTTAGCAGTGAAAACGATCTCACATTGGAATCGAAAACTACCGCGTTTCAGAATCGAAAGCTCTCCTCTCCGTCCGTGCTGAAAGTAAACGGTTGTCATAGTACACTACAACGATAAAAAATTATTATGGATATGGCCCTTTCCACAACTAAAGCATATACTGTTCAAGTCCAAGAGATTGAGCTGATTACCACCGTAAGTTCGGAATGAAGACGTCATAGAAATTACCGCCCATCCAACTTTGTGTTGAGATCTTTGTAAAAATTCCATTTCCAACGTACTCTATGAGTTCAGGGGTGCTTAACTGTCTTTAAAAGTTCCATCCAGACAGCAATGTTCATGTTGCAAAAAGAAAGCCAAGAGACACGATGTCTTCCGTTCTTCATAACTTGTAAGCTCGTGACATGCGTGGCAAACTTCCGCTGTATAATGGCAGAAAAATGCAAGCATAGCTGTTAGCTTTTCGATCTTCGTCAAAATTGTGTTCGTTCAAAGAAAAAAAAAAAAAAAAAAGCAGCATATCGTGACGATAGTTTCAGAATGATTCGCAAGCGCCATTAAGATTTTTTCGTGAATTTGTTCGTAGGCTCTTGTCACAGATTACCCAAACGCCGTTACATCTACTGTACAGCTAAGAAGTCGTTAGAATCCGAGAAAGTATGGTGAAAGAATTTAAATACAACTCCTGCAGCCACGTCAGGCGGACTTTGTTGTCGGTCCGGCTATGATTTTTCATTTCGCTAGACCACCTACAAAGCTTGAAAAAAGTATGAACGAAATCGATGGCTTGAAGCTGAGTGAGTCTACTGCTAGAACACTTTCGCTTGCAAAAGGATGAAAATGTTCTGAAGGATCTGTTCTAGTTATGTATGCGTTATTGAGAAAACACTGTAAGCAATTTCGAAGTTTTTTCATATTTTGTTTATTTATTTATTTATTTTTTTTTTTGAATCAATGAAAAAAAAAAAGCATCAAACAGTAAATCGGGTTGCGACCGTTTATCAATTTAGAGGCGTTTTTCAGCAACACCTATATATATAGTATATAAAAAGGAAGACGACAATGACATCACATCAAACACGGTAGCGTAGAAACATATGCATAACTGCAGCACGTTCGTTCTTCTATATAAATTTACGAATGTTTGCATTTATCACACAGTTTGAAGGCAAAACAAAAAAAAAAAAAAAATAAATAAAAAAATAAATAAAATAAAACTAAAATATAGTCTCAGCCGTAGAAATAAAAAATAAAGTTACAATCTTTTGGACTTACATTTGCCAAATACAAGAACGAATGCACACATATACACAAATAAACGCACGCATACACACCTGCATACATATGAGAACTTACTCTCAGTAGTCCTAACACATACGGTTAAGTTTATTTAAAGTTTGCATTTTATAGTTTTTCATATCTTTTGCTTGCTTTGATGACTTAACCATACACGTATGTAGGTATGCTTGCATGTATGCTCGCTCGTACGTGAAGCCTGCACAGAAAAAACAAATGGTTTATTTACTTTAAAGTGCAAAAGTGATATACTTTATTTATTTATTTATTTTTTTGTTTTGTTATGTTTGGTTTTATCAAGGATGCGAAAGACAAAAAAAAAAAAAAAAAAAAAAAAAAAAAACAAGCAAATTTATAACAACAACAATAACAACCGAAATTATATGTTCCATATGCATTTAGATGATGCACGTACAACAACTTGATATTTTTCTTATTGTTGCTTTTGTTATTTTTGTAACAACATAAATTATATACTTGTCCACCATTTGTAAAATAATACAGAGAAGAGTTTTTCCATCTCTCTATGTATGTACTTATATGTGACCCTTAAGAAAGACAAGAATATTGCCCAGAAACATGTTCTGGTTACTTACTCAACAAAAGCACACATGCATCAGGTTTGTCCAATAACCAAACCAAGGGCCAACTACTTGATTTTTTTACTACATTCAATTGTGCGATAGATGAAGATGTACTTAACTGTATCATATAAAAATATTTATTCAATATTACATCAAGTGCATATATATGCGTAGTCGTGGCAAGATTCCGTGAAAGAATCGTCGCTTCCTTGTTACTTGTGTCTTGTATCTTGCTGGTGTTCATCATAGTTTGTCAATATAATGCAATAATGATAGATGGCGCCTACTTTTTTTGTTTGAATTTCATCGGTCATGCCTTAAAGGGAACGTCATAAACACCCTCACATTTATTAACGGTACACTAATTGTATCGGGTGGAATAAGTTTCTCTTTACTCTGTAAACAGTTTGTGTAAAAACTCAAATAGAATTTCGGTACATTTTAAAATTCCTTTGATTTTTCGAATTCAGTAAAGTATTGCACTTCGGGCATATAAGTCACAAATTTATTGGCTTAGTCCAACTTTACTCAACAACCCAAAAAAGACAAAAACCCGATGGAAAAAAAAAAAAAAAAAAAAAAAAAAAGAAAAGATTTTTCGAATTGTTTTTCTTTTGTTTTTATTTGGTATTTGGTTGTTTTCCTCTATTTCAGATTTTGTCGTGACGAGGGCAACAGGCGAACAAGTATGGGTAAGTTATAGATTTAATTATGAAGCGTTCTCTCCCTTCCCATCAAGTTTATCAGTGCCACTTTCTCTCTCTCTCTCTCTCTCTCTCTCTCTCTCTCTCTCTCTCTCTCTCTCTCTCTCTCTCTCTCTCTCTCTTTTTCCCCCTTCTTTTTCTTCGCCTCTTTTCCACTCTCTGCTTTTCACTTATTCTCTCGTGCTATCACTTCCCATCTCTCGATGTATCTCTCTCTTTCCCAGTCTCTCTCTCTCTCTCTCTCTCTCTCTCTCTCTCTTTCCTCCTCCTGCAATCTCTCTTTCTCTACATTTTTCTCCAATTTTACTTTTAGCTAGTATTTTACTTCCAATTTTCTAAAAATTTTTATTATCGTCTAAGCTTGGGACAGAATTTTCGCTGATAATGTCTTCCTATTTTAACTTATGCTTTCTATCTGCTTTTCTTGCTTCTTTTTGTCTTCCTATTTCCTTATCTTTTTATCTTCTTATCTCCTTATCTTTCTGCCTTCTTATATTGCTATCATCTTATCTTCCTCTCTTACGTTATCTTGATTTTTATTTTGCATATATTTTCGTATTCCCTTTCGTCCATCTTTCCCGATGTCACCGCTTTTCTACTTTTTTGTCCTTGTATCCTTCCATCTTTATATCGCTCTATCTGTCCAATTCCCTTGTGTCTTTTCATCTTTCATCTTTTATTTATATTATCCCGTTATCCTTCCATCTCCTCTTTCTGATTTCGGTTCTAAAATTTTACAGTCTCTGTTCGATTTTTCCTTTTTATTCTCTGCTTCTCTGCTGATGAAAATGGGCAATAAATTAATTGCAAAACGGTGAATGCGTTTCGCTTTTTCGTCTACTTTCCGTCTCGCTATCGCGCCAATTTCCTTCCTTTCTTACTATATATCTTTCTCTTTCCTTTAATGCTGAATGTATGAAGTTTTACGGTAAAGCGTATTTTATATTCCATGGATACATATATCTCTTAGTGAACTTATATGCGATTCGAGTGTGTCCCTCCGGAAACTGAGCGATTGGCCAAACTGGTCTTAGTCACTAAGCATTATTGTTTTTTACTAAATTGTTTATGTGCACAAAATAAAATTTTCCTTAATATTGTTTTCGAAAGATGAGCAGAGTTTTATTTCTTTTTTTTTATCTATAACTTTTACCAAGGTTTACATGATTGAAAGTTGAAAACTATTTGGTGCATTATTACATTACCTCAAATAACAGTAATAGCTTTTGATAAAAATGGCATTTGAAAAAACTATACGAAAACGAATGGTCATGGAATTCCCATATAATCCGTTTAAAATCAGGTTCCTTGTCATATACTAAACGTGTTTTTTTACGGTGCTCGATGACCGACCGAAACATTTTAAAAAGAATTATTTTTTCCTTTTTTATTAAAAAAATGTATATATATATATATGTGCACATAGATTTAAAATCTGATATGAAATTATTATTGTAAGACTCCTACCAAAATTTGACAAACTTAACATTGTCTCTTGACCATAAGTAAGTGTTACGAGGTCAGACAATTAAATTCTGAAGCTTGAAAACATAAGCTCGTTGTTGAAAATATAAACACTAACTGAACAGGAATGCTTGAAATGCGATATCAAATTATTTCCAATTATTTTTTTTTACACAACACACATACATTCTGCAAAAATTTAAGGAATAGGAAGCGATGGCCAGATGAATGTGATTTTGATTTTATTATGATCATCTGCTCGTTTGTACAAAACCATAAGAATATCTTACGCTCTAACCTTAATACCATATACGATATTTATAGATCGTACAAGAATGCATAGTAGTATATATGCATAATAGTATATATAAACAAGTAGGAAGATTATCGTCAGGCAAGGCCGACCATTTGTTATCCCACACCCACCCGTGGGCTGTGCCTCGCACAATTGTTCATTCATCTTATGAATAATAATTCAAAAATTATACGTTATTTTCAAACAAGGGCGTACTTTTCATGATGTTCCACGTATTGAAGAATGTCCAATCCTTACAGTACATATCATGATCTGAATTTAAAAAAGTTAATTTACTTCCCAAAAATTGTATTATTTTTCAGTTGCCGTCATAGAGAACTAGAAATTCTACTTTCTCTTCATACAAGAGCCTGCTTTTCATGGTAACACTTGTATATATATGTAAAGGCCTACAAAATAAACCTATGTGATCCAAAGTCCCTGCTCTCAAGTTTTGTTGCTATTTCGCTACTACGGACCAATATTTATTATAAAATATTAAGAAATTAAAGCTTTTCCTGAAGCGCTTACTATTCATGAGAAATTTTACAAGGAGTGGGGTCGAAGAAAGAGACCCATGTGCTTCAAATTTGGTTCACTTAATTTTTATGTCAAATTACTATCATGAAGAAATTTTCATCTTAACGCAAACAGACCGTTTTGGTTTGGGTAAAGGTTTTCATTTTCTAAGAATCCTTATAGGGCAGTATCCAAAAAAATAGACCAACCTAGTGCCTCTTCGGTAAGGTTGATGTTTTTTTTCAACTTACTATTATGTCACGACAAAATATTAAAAATTAAGCCTGTTAAACCATACGACAATTGTGTTCTCGTAGGAACGATTATATGAAAGGGGATTCAAAAATCGCCCCAATTGGACCAACTTTTCATATCAATGTAAAATGTCAAAATACTATTACAAAACTATTTTTGCCGAAAAATTTTGAAAATTGCACTTCTTTTCCATATAAGGCGCTACATGGGGAGTGGTCCGATTGAAACCATTTTCAAGGGCATTCATTTTTGGGCCAAAACACTTCAGTGTACCGTATTTCATCACAACAGAACTCGCAAATTACGACCTGTAGATTGAAGACAACCATTAATGAACTCATACCTGACGGACAGACAAGCTTAGATCGATTCAGAAATGATTTTTCGTTTCGTTATGTTAATTTTGTCATGAGTAAAATATAATACGTAATTGCTGTATATGCAAAAAGTAGTAGACGGATAGGTGTAAATTCTGATTTCTTGCTAGCAAAAGCAAGGTGTGGAGTGAACATAGATGGGCTGTCATCAAATCTTCCTAAATTAGCAGTGATTTATTGGTTGAATTTCCGAATATGCTCGAGTTCATTTTTGAGGTTTTGCCTTTGAAGAATATTGCGCGAATAATGGCGCAAACTAAACTATCCAACCTCGTACCGGATCTTCCCTTGGTACTTATAAACGGAATGAGAAAATGAAAACAAAAGGTAATGCTAGCCATTGTTGTTGTTTTACCGAACAGCAAATATGGAAACGAGCAAATATTGCAATTTTTTCTTTTTATATCCTTTATGCCCCTTGCGGTGTAGGGTATATTAAGTTTGTGCGGACATATGTAACACCCAAAAGGGTATAAGATAGGCCCACCTTTTGTTTATATCGATCGATTCACAATCGTTTTCCGAATGGATCTAAGCTTGGCTGTCTGTCATTATCTGTCCGGTCATTTTTGTGTTCACCCTACATTTTTGAGATGTTTACTTTTTCACTTCTTCAGACGTGGAAAAGGATTGCAATTTGCAAAATTTTTCAACGACTCTCGTTTTGTGATAGTATTGCGACATTCTAAATTAGTATGAAAAACTCAGTTTGGTTGGATTTGGGTTTTCAACTCCCTTCCGTTGCAAAAGATCTATGGATACTACCCTATAAGGATTCTCAGGCGATGTAAACTTTCATAACCCAAAAGGTCTGAACGTTTGACGATGAAAATTTCTTCATGATAATAATTTCACACAAAAATAATCCGAACAAAATTTGAACGATATGGGCCTATTTCTTGGACCCCGCTCTATATGAGATTTCCAATGAATAGTAAGCCTTCTGAAAAAGCTTTAATTTTTTAATATTTTGGAATGAAAATTGTACCATAGTAGCAAATTAACCTAAAAAATTGGCAGTAGGGAATTTAGATCACATAGGTATCTGATTTAGACCCTAAGCGCTATCATGGAAATCAAGCCCTTATATGAGGAGAAAATACAATTTCTAGAATAGAATAGAATAGAATTTTCTGGAAGTAAAGGAAGTTTGCTAAATTTCGATCACGTCATACGATGTTTTGGCCGTCCTCTAATATATGGGATCCCATGAAGACTATGCCTTTACCTGAAAATAATGTGTAATTTTTGATGTGTTATTACACACGACGAGCGAGTAACCGCACTGGCCAAAGTGGTGTAGGGTACTTAACGGGTGGCCTTGTCCGATTACAATGTTCTTTCTTGTTTTTTTTTTTTTTTTTTTTCAAATTGCATATGATATGGTAAACAAGTTCAAAAGACAAAAGCAAATGTTTTGTATATGCTTTTTTTCTATGGTTTATTTTAAACAATACAAAAAATATGTTATACAATATATAACAGGTATGTAAAAAAGTTGATGTGTCAGTAAAGTTTTTAGTGTTTCTATTAATTTTATTTACTTTACTTTTTATCAAAAGCATATAAAATATAAGTGTTTTAAATTTATTTTTTTTTATATATATATTTACCATATGTAATGGAAAGTTTTTTTTACCGTTCAATAGAAACTCATATAAGCTAAAGATAAAATAATTTTTTATTAAAAAAAACATGTTTTCAAAGATTTAAATAAATTTACATTTAAAATGAATGCGAAAAATTTTAAGAAATACAAATATTAAATCTATGCATAAGCGTTAAAAAAATCGCGTAAATATCAAATGGAATACTTTTTCAAATGTCATAAAGTATATCGATGCAGTCTATTGCCGAATATTGGGGTTGTAGGCTGGCAGCTGGTGACGGGCCAATTGGAACTAGCGCCAGACGCCAGCAAACGCTTCCTTCCACCTCTCCATCCGTCTCCGCTCGCTCAACTTAGTTGCCTTTTGCTTCCAAAACATACTTCCGTTTGGGTCACTCGTTCCATAGAAAGCGGCCGAATTTCTGTAGGCGTGCATTGCAATGATTTTTCTTTTTTCTATTGCGTTTCATGTATAATCCAAATTTTTGCCAAAAGATTGCACAGCCCAACGGATATTCTGTTAAGCCGTTGATACAAATTTCAGCTTTCATTCAATATACGAGCTCTCTATAGTTATGGTAGAGGCGCGTTCGTTATCTCGGACAATAGGACTACGTATAGACGTATTGTTATCTCTTAAATAATGCAAATTATTTGCTGAAATAAATTTCTTTCCTAATGCTGCCTTACCGTATACTTTTAAAAAGTTTTTCTTACTGTCATCAGCACAGACTTCTTCTTCTTCTTCTTCTTGAGTTGCTCTACTTTTCATGTTTGCGCCACATTAACCAAAATAAAGGAGCTTTTCACATATAACTTTTGCGTTATGTAAATATTTTGAAAAAAAAAAAAAAATTGATAAAATAAATATTCAGTCGAGTAATGATGAACATATAATAAACAAGCAAGCAATTATATTATTGCATGTCCCTTTATAGTCCGTAAAGAGTAATATTACCCATAGTAAACATCCGCTTCCGGTCATCATGTTGAAAACAGAACCAAACAAAAAAAAGGCATAACATGACTGCGTCAGACGCAACGCAACGCCTCAAAGCGAATTTCAGATACCCAACACTTTTCGATTACAGCTACGACGGTTATACCTACCACTTGTGAGCGGGCCCAATCCTTGTTTAATCTCGTCTTTCTATCAGAATTGTTGCTGTTATTGTGGCAGAGTGGTGTGTGTGTGTGTGTGTGGAAGAGTGGAAAATGGGCGGATTAATATGCTTCACTCAAATAAAGTATTCGCTCACTCCAAAACATGTATGTTTTGTGCATACTTCTAGCAGTTACCAACAGAATGTCTTCACTAATACGTCCACATCCTTGACAGTAAGCATAAAAAAAATAAAAAAAACGAACCAACTTATGCACTATATGTAAACTTATACAAGCATCCGGTTTCTCTTGCAACACTTTAGAGAGACAATTTGTTTTTATCATTTTTCTATTAAATTTTTTATTAAATTGATTGAACTGCTTTTTATAATTGGGTTTCCTCCCTTTTTTTTTATTCCGCTCCAATATATAGCAAAGGAATATTAATTTAAAAAAAAGAAACAGTAAATTAAGGACTTAAAAAGCCTAAATTCAGACCAAGGCCGAGACCGGACCCACCGCCTATGCCCAAACCATATGGTCTAGCATTGCTTTGATGAAATTCACTGGTAGCGCTGGCAGCGTGAGCGCTGGTAGAACCTCTGCCAACTCCAACATTACTGTTATCAGCTGCATAAGATTGACTCGAAGCTTGAGAATGGGCCGAAGATAATTGTTGGCCGAAATTACCAACTCCTAAGTTATTAACGAAATCCCCACTATGGCCTTTTGCGGCGTTGGAAGCACTTGCAACAGAGGAGGAGGAGGATGAGGAGGAGCTGTAAGTAGCTCCATTATGTCCGTAAGCTCCTGCTCCGAAATTAGCCGCAGAGGATTGATGAGCATAGCCTGAGTGTTCCCCTGCACCAAGAGCGGTACCTTTTAAAGAAGATCCATCGATGCCGCCGGTATTACCGCTTGTTGTACCGTAGGAGCCACTAGACGTATGAGCTGTAGCCGAAGAAGATTGTTGGCTATTACCACCACTGGAACCAAAGCCATAATTTGACGATGAGGAAGTACTAGAAACCGCATGAGAGGCATCGTGACGTCCAACGACGTTTGCGCTACTAGCTTCACTAGACGCATGAGCCGTCGCTAGGCTTGATTGGTGACCAAATCCTGAGTTTTCCCGTTCTTTAAAAGATGCATCGGATCCACTTGAAAGGGCGTGAGCTGAAGAACTATGTGCGGCATTGTGATGACCGGAAGCTCCTCCAAATGCTACACCTTCCCTTTGATAAGATCCACTAGCAGCATGAGCAGCTGCCGAAGAAGATTGATGACCAAAATCGGATTGTCCGTGATTCAAATTGGAGGAGCCACTAAAAGTACTACTGGCAGCGCTGGCAACGGCAGCCGAAGATCCATGAGAAACACTTTGATGACCGGAAGAGCTAAATGAGTCACTACCAGCTCGCCCAGCACTAGTTGATCCAGCCGTGGCCGAAGAAGATCCATAAGCACTATTAAATTGTCCAACAGAACCACTATTCGATTCTCCATGATGTGATTCGGAATGATCGTGATGGGATTGATGATTATGGCCGTGATGGTGGCCATAACTTTGATCATGACCATGACCGTGTTTGTAGGAAACTTCATGATCGTGACTGTTGTCAGAACCATGGTCGTAGTCGTGATGGTTGCCGTAACCATTTTCATGCTCGTATCCGTAGCTGTTACTATGCTTATGACCGTGCTTATGACTATGGCCGTAACCATGGCCGTTACCATGACTATGGCCGTGACCATGACTATGGCCGTGACCATGACCATGGCCGTGACCATGACTATGGCTATGGCGATGACTGTGGTCATCATCGCGATTATAAGCATGATCGTGGCCGTGATGATGGCCAGAATCATGTTCATGAGCATGGAAATTATGGTGGCTATGACGATGATCATGGTTATGACTGTAGTCATGGTCATAACCTTCATCCTGGCTTACCCTGCCGTGATGATGGCTGCCATGGTTAAAACCTAAATCGATTTGGAACCCACCGCCAAGGCCATGCCCGTTAACTGAAAAGGGAAACTTAATAAATATAATTTCTAATTAATTCATACGCTAAATAATACCCAGCGTCAAGAAGAGAGCCAAGAAAGCCAATACAGTAAAGCTCTTCATCATTAACGAGTATCTAAATGTTTACCTCAAGAATAAATTGCTTTTTATAGAAATTTGAAAATAAATAAAACGAGATCACTTATTATTATTTATTTCTATATGAAGGAGTCTTAAAAAATAATCAAAATAAAAATTATATAAAGCGAAAGTCGAATCCGAAGCATGTTTACCCCTATTATTTGGTTCGTGGTGAGATATATAATTTTTTGGTGAAACATTAATAGACAATGCTAGCACATGATAAGAACCACTTTCATTATGTAGCTTAAACTCTTCTTTTATCATCTAATAATAAAAGCAATAATAATAATAATAACAATAATAGTAATAATAATAATAATAATATTAATAATAAATAAGGCTCTAAAGTTCGACTTAAGCGTCATTCAAATACTTGCTACTGGATTTTTTGTATAGAGTTCATTAACATTCTTCTAATGAATATTTCAATAAACAAACAGGTCTCTTTATTGATTTATTAGAAACGATTTTTGGGGTTTTCGTACGTCTTTTACACATATTAGGGATTATAAGATATATCAGCTACTTCGAGACATAATCAACTTAGTAAGGCCGATACAAAGGACTTAATAAACTTTTTTAAATCGATGTAATTGCCTATGAACTGGATGAAAGAAATTAAAAATGATCTCTTCATTGGACTGCATGATAAGAGCCTAATACGTGTACACTGTTGTAAATGCTGAGCTTTGATTAGCTTTGGAGATTACAGAAATCAATGCCGATCACCTGTCCTTTCGCATTATGTCGTTAGTCTTGCCGCCATTTTCAAGGCCAAAGAGAGATCGAAATTAACATAAAGTCTACGTATATTTACATGCTTAGTATAAATTAGACTTGAAGAGCGCAATGTGCTCATAGTAGTGGCAAACTCAAAACAGTTCTACAATACAAATAACCAGCTTTCAACTTTCTTTCGTCATTGAACTTGACACACACAAAAAAGGTATTTAAAATTTGCACAAATTATTGCTTTCAGGTCCTGCTGACATATTGATAATTAAAACAAATTCATTTGCTTCATTAAGCAATTTTCATAAATTTAATAAACTTGAAAGTGTTTCCAAATCAACTGCAAACTTCTCTTACTTGCTTTTTATTTTAATATTTTATGTTCACAGTATTTGTATGTAAAAAAAATTCTCATATTCTCATCAGTATGTAAAATTTATTAAGTAAAATGTTTTCGCAACATTTCACAATGTTACTCACTTTAACACGTATGAAAACTATATTCACTTCGTACCGAAGTATTCATATTCATTAATTGCATATGAGCCGATAGGCTGCACTTTCATTTTGGGCTTTAAAACGGTGCATGTAATGACGAACCGATTAGCAGAAGTACAAATAAAAACGAAGACGAAGACAAACGGACAGCCGAAAGAACAGATAGACGGAGGAAACGATATGAACATATGGATTAAAGGAAGCTTATACAGACTGCTACGGTGACATAATGGGTAGGCAAAATGAGTGGAGAGACAAACAAATTCGCAGACATCACGATTATACCGGAGGGCGAGCGGATACACGTTCGGACAACTGTAAGAAAATTGATGAGAAAATTAACAGAGGAAAATAAGGGAAGCACATTACAGTAAATACATAGCTTTTTTAATTTCCAATCTTGCAAATGAAAAGTTAACATTTCACATGTGTTTATGGACATCTATGTATATACATAGCAAAAATTTTCCATTAAGGTGCATAAAAAGTGATGTCAGAATCTTAAGCACTTTTCGTGAACAACTTAAATTTAAATGTGCGTGACCTGTGAATTCCACATTTAACATAAGTACGTTTACATATAATTTGCAATTTTTTATATTCTACATCTACTGCAGAGAGGGGCTCATTAAATCTGCGAAAAATATGTAACGATTAAGGTTTACTCTGCGATATGAGGGCCGCATATAATTATTGCATGGGTTTTGGAAATAAATACAATTTTTTAAAAAGAAATTTTATCGACCAAAATTAAGCTTTAATATCATATCTAATAATGGTTGCGGGAACGGAATGTGAAGAAACAAAACACTGCATTTATTACTTTCTGATATAAATAAATTCGATTAGCAAAAGGCACGCGATCGATTAAGCGATGTTTTCAGTCTAAACAAAGCACGGAAACCGTTACAATTACGTGATCTATACGATATTAAAAAGCTAGTTCTCCTTAGATCGAGAACTTAAAGCTTCTCATACAATTTCTTTCTTTCCTAAATATATTGCGCACATGCCTAAATAATATCAATATAATCAATGTAATCGGCCCTTCTTGCCTTTTTCAGAAGTAAACAGTTTTCATGTCGCTTTCCTTCTTCACTTTCGCTGAAGCTAAGGGTGGATATGAAAAACTTCAATCGAAACGATTCAATCAACGTAGCTTTATGGGAAGAGTTTTTTAAAAATCTTTTGGCGCACATACTTACTTACCTCAGTGATAACAATTACGAAACGCGTAATCAATTTTATTTACCTTTGTGTACCGCTAGTGCATGTCAAGTCAAGGTGTTTAACCCATCACTCAATAAATTATATACCGTTTTATTCCTTATTGTGTAAAGTAGATTAAGCAAGTGCGGATATATGTAAGTTGAGATAAACTCATATATTTAGGAATCGATCGATTTGGTATCTTCAGGCTTAAGATGCCTGTTCATCTAATCTTCTACTCAATCTACAGCTTTTTACAATTTTTTTGATTTGGTACATAGATATGTTTTAGTTCAAGGACGAGTCTTGTAAAATATGGACTTGATCGGTTAACTTTATATAACAATCTATTTTACAAAGATTGTAATCTTTGAAATTTCTCGGCCAAAATCCCTGAATAGTGAAACTTCTGCATAGTAAATTGAAGCTCAAACTTTGGATCCGATGGCCAAATAGTTTAGTATAAAAATTAGCTGTGCCATATATAGACCGTGCGGGTCTATTGCTTGGACCCCGTCGCAGTTAAGAAGTTTTACAAAAAATCAACAAATAAAAGGCTACAAAGTCTCATTTTTAGTTTTTTAATAATTTTATCATTATTTGGTAATAATTTTATGACCAAAAAAGGAAGAAAAATATTCTTCTTCTTCTCTCTTCTTCTTCCTGGTATTATTATAAGATCTTGGAGAAGAAAATTAAAAATATTATAATTACACCGGAGCCGTTCACGTAGTAGGCCACTTCTCGTATAAGAGGGCCCATGAAAAGCGTGCCTTTAGATGAGAACAAGACATGGTTTCTTGTGGTATTTTGTTAGAAAAATAATTGAAGTACTATGCCGGGCGCAGTGATGTAGGGTATTTTACGGCTTTTGCTTGTTTTCTTTTCTTTTCTTTTATTTTATTTTTGTTCATTATAAGCATAATTTGAGCTCCGTTAACTTCTCGCATTAATATTAAGGTAGACCGAACCCGCTTTACAGATTTATAAGCGAATCCATAAATCTTACGTTCAAATACTAAATACTCAAGTTAAGTACAATAGTCACCATGAAAGCGAATTAAACAGAATTTGTCTTAAGTGCTTAAACGTTTAAGACTTTTAATATTTTATTTCGATTAAAAACAATTTACTTTTAAAACAAATAACACGCGTTCAATTAAATATTCAAAGCTGAAAACTTATAGATCTTTGGTTAACTTGAGGTTTTTGATGACCGAAAAAAATGAAAATATTCCTAAGTGAATAAAAATTTGAAGAAATCAATCACTTTTCTAGGGTTAGGAAGAGTTAATTAAAATAAATTTTTCCATTATTTTATTTATTCGCTATCCACCGTCAGATATATATTGCATTAGCATATCACAAAAGCATTTCATGCTGCAGCCCGACGTCACATATTTTTGTACATGTTAGTAAGGCATGTGACAAATGGGCTGCATCGGGTACTTTCTATTCGTCGCCCAACGTCACGTATTTGTGTCAGTTTAAAGGAAGGCTTCTCTCACTTTTTAGAATGTTTCAAATACTCATGCGTAAGAGCTTATTGATGTCATCTAATCAAGAAACAAATCTTGGGATATGATCGAAGTTTTGCCCCAGTAGACGCTAGCCAAAGCCCCGAATCTCTTAATTTCCTCATTAAGGCGGATGAAAAGGCGAGATGTATATCGGGCTACGCGAATGGAACTGGCAGTAATTGTAAATTCACGCGAGACTATGTTGGCGTAATGACAACCCACGAAGATTAGTGCAAAGGTTAGTATATAGTTTGTCCACCCACAGTACTTAGATATACTTATGTGGAAGGATTCTTCCAATGTAGTTTTAGCCACAGCAGTGCTGAATGCTGTTTGTATGAATGAGTGTGCTTTGCTCAAATTCTACACTTCTGGCCCGCGACCAAAGTAAACCTTCAAGGACACTTGCTTTTTTGGGCTTATGAACCTTTCGATGGTCTTTTCATTAAGAAACAGCTACGATAACTACCGTCATCATGTAATTTCCAGTTGAAGCTTTCCTTAGCTGTCAAAGCACCATTGCCTCCACACAGACATTCGTCACATAGAGAACGCTGCTTGGCAGGGTGGCTTCGTAAGTGGCCACACAGTGGACAGCGGTGATGTCCATAGTTTTTGCCATATTGCTTGTGGGTTATCGCATTACTCAGCAAAACCCATCGTAACCTTCGGATTTTTTATATCGCGTGGATTGGCGCACTAATTCTCTTCGCAGTTTGCCAATTTTGGTGCAAAAGCGTAGACACAGAAATGTCATGCGCTCACTAATACCACTTCTTCTTTGGTCGTAGAATTTGCTCATAGGCACGAGATCTTGTACGTTCATAGCAGCTGATGAGATAAAAAGGAAGACATCTTCCGACAATTTCTATGCAAAGTTCTCTGTCCCGGGCGCCGTAACGAAACGAACGTCCCTTGCCGCTTTATGTGGTAGCCTGCTTTGAAGGCTTAACGCCACGGTGCTTGCGGGCAAAGCGCACAACGTTCTTGATCAGTCCCCGAATGCTAGATGAAGAGACATATATGGATCTGTCTGCCCTCTGATAGGAGCGATTCCAATCTAAAATCTTCGGAACACGATTGTAATGCAAAAACACAGCAGCAGGTAGCAGGGAAGTTCCTCTCGTGATTTGGGCTAACCACCAGTTACCATGAAACTCACACAATGGGCTGGACCTAACGATACGGTCTGATGATTGCAATATTTCAGATTGTTAGGGTTAAAAGTTACTTAAGTAAGCCTCCTTAACCTGACTAGTACGTGTACTATAAGAGCTCGTATTTCCACGTTAAGTCAAGTAAATGCATTTACTTGAAAATATACCGCTTTTACTTTTATTCATACGCGTGCATCCCTCTCTCTAGTGTTCATGTGCATGCAAAGCGCATTCAAAAATATGTACTTAAAGCATATGTAATCAGTCATTAAACTCTTTTGTAATGAAATATTAAAAGCTAATTAGTTTTAGTTATGGATGTGATTGTGTTACACGAATAAACTTTTACGTATATATTGAAAAAAAAAAGGAACAATGAGTCGAACAAAAAAGTCAATACGGAAAAAAAGAAAATAATGTAGTTATAGGACTCTTTTCCTGTTAAAACAATAACAAAAATAACCGTTGCATAGGTTATGACGTCTTGATGCACTGAATGAACGTAAAATGCGTTCAGTTTTATGGAATCCATTTGACTTGCATTTAAATAATGAAAACACACAAGCAACAAAGAATACAACAAAATATAAAATTGAAACAAACAAAAAGAAAGAAAAATGATAAAAAACAAGGAAGAGTGGAATAACACGGTAACGTACGTTTAACGAGCGATGAGTTAAATAATTTTCGTTTGTAAAATGAGTGTAATACACTACAGGCTTGTCGTAAACATAGTGGCGCAGTTCATCCATCCATCATACGTGTTATGTTATACATCGGATTTCCCATACATTTTTCTTCCTTTTTCTACCATACGCTCCTTGCGACATGGGGCATATTAAGTTTGTGCGGATGTATGCAACACCCGAAAATTACGACGATCTTTTATCATACCGACCGATTCAGAATCGTTCAATCAGATCGATCTAAGCTTGTCTGTATAGACGTTAGGTACCCTATCTTGTACGATTGATTCATATTACAACAGCCGTAACATATCAAGGTCATTAGAATTTAACCTAACCCGCAATCCGCTTTTTATTCTCAGAACGTATTTTATGGCCAATCCGCCTTTCTCTAATTCATATCGTGACGCATTGTTCCTGAAATATTTTGTACGTCAGAACCTGGAAGCCTGGCCAGTCCCCCATCAGGTCCCCATAATTTGCTTGTTTTTCTTGCATTACTCTTATCTAACCGTAATGAAGGTATATAAGGGAAGAATAATATCCGCTCCTGCGTATGATGAAATACTCGAACACACTTCGAAATACTACTTACAGCAACATAATTGAATCGAGCAATTGAATGAAACTGCAATTATTGTCGTCACTATTCAAAAATTCACACTACGGAGACTCTTCAGTTTAGAGCGAGCTGGATTATTTATAAGAGATTTTTTTTTTAAGCTAAATTGGGTCCACTGTCTATGCCGAGCTTTTTCAAAAGTCAAAATACTCGTTTCTTCTTCTTTTTTAAACTAAATAAGCAAGCATATCTCGTTAACGATTGAAGGTATTGGCATTAAATTTGACTCGGATGCCAGTCAGGAGACCAACACTTAGTTTGGATAAGCTCGCCTCAAGTGTATGAAAAAGCTTTGCTCTGTTTATTTGCAAAACCCAGTGTGCTCTTGGCCATCAGTTCAGTTATAGTAATTATTTCTTTATGTGTTTTTTTGGATCCATTATTGTTTTTTTTTTTTTTTTAAACTTTGAATATGAACTTAAACACTTAATTAAGGTTAAAGTATCGCGTGTAAAGAGCACTCGTGTAAAATAATAATGAAAAGCGCTAAAGGCGTAATATAATGTTTTAAATGCGCTTAAGTGCTCTCGCAGTAAAGAAAGACAACGTAAAGCAATGCTAAAGAAATTCTATTGAATTTTCCAATAATTTTCACTTCCTTTTCCACAAGTTGTAAGTAAATATCAATTACTACTCAAGCTTGCTACTTGAGCTCGAGTTCATGTTAACTTTACATTTTTTATGCTCATTAATCATTAAACGAAATCATTACTTTAAACTAATCTCCGTTTTATTATTGTGACGACTTAATTATAAAGAACGTTCGATCGCTTTTACTCGGGCAGTTTGTCGACATCAGCGCAATCTGTACTTTGCAAATACATTGCAATTTTGTTATATAAGAAGGAACAAAGGGTTGCAATGCATTACAGATAGAAAGATATTTTGAGTTAGAAGACATTATGCAAATATGTTGTTTGTTCTCCTCTTGCTTTTACAATTTTTATTGCACTCTGGGAAGGACAGTTTGCTCTTTGCACAGTAGCACCAACTGCCAGCAAATGAAGTATGACGGACCGGTTTCTTTTTGAGCGAACTACCACTCAACGCAAACAACATATTTGCAGTCACTCAAAATCTCAAGTTGGCCTTGAATATACATCATATAGATGCTTGCATTTCTTCTGATCATTTTTTCGCTTGAAAAAGGCATTGACTAGAAAAATTGATAGAAAATATATTAAGCGAAATATTTTCCTCCATTTTTTGCAATTTTTTCCCATCTTTTCGACAACGTGGCGATACAATGTCGAAAGAACGATGTTGGTCTGCCACAAATCGAATCATCGAGCCAGTTTCGCACTTCTTCAGCCTTTCGATACCACATGCCAGTAAAGCCATCCCGCATCGATCTGAATAAGTGGTATTCAGAGGGCGTTATGTCTGGTTAGTACGCTAGGTGCGACAGGACTTTCCATTCGGACTGCAACTGTATGCGGTTGTCAACTCTTGCAACGTATGACTGAACGTTGTCATGCAAGAGGGTGACTTTGCGTCTGTTAACCGCTATTGCTGGTCTTTCTTGCAACAAGATCATGTTCAATTTGTCCAGTTGAGATCGGTAAACATCTGGAGTGACAGTTTCATTCGGTTTAAGCAGTTCGTAATACACTACACCTTGCTGACTCTACCATATGCATAGCAAAGCTTTATAGCGATGAATATTCGGTTTCGGTATCCATGTGGATGACTTTCCTGAGCCAACCCACAACTTTTTGCGCTTGTGAATGTCGTAGTAGACCCACTTTCCATCGTCAATACGCTATAGGAAATTTTTTTTTCTTGCCTCGCAGGCATTAAAATCGCGAAACGATTCGAAATTCCATTTTTAGTCAATTCGTATGGTTGCCGTTTTCCCTACTTATGTACCTTTCCCATCGATCCATTGATAAACGTCTAGAAATGGTTAAGTCATCAACTACTAAGGTGTCCGAAAGTTCTTTGGGAGCTTCAGATGGGTTCTCGTCCAATAAACCCTGCAGTTCGAAGAAGTTTGGTCCTCCAGGTCGTTCTTTGTCATTGATAGCAAAATCATCACTTTTAAGCCTTCGACAATTGGTATATGATGGAGCCGCGTAACCATAAGGTCCTCAAAGTGTTTTATAAGCATTATGTCTTTAATAACAAATTGTATTATTTTTTTTTTTTTTTTTACTTTCGCCTCGTGCATACTGTGCCTATTTTCACCACCCGTCACGATTCAATAGCTCTTTCGCTTAAGCTAAACGAGAGAAATCTCGCCAAAAGCAGAGCTCTTAATATGTAATGGCAGTGACTTACATGTGACATGCATGTACTTATTTTATATTCTTGATCACGGTTCGACTAGTGCCCAGTTTAGTCACTTCGTTCCTTTGGTCCTTTCATCCTATGATCGGTGGTCAGTTCTCGCTAAAAAGCCGATATGTTGCATACATGTTAGTAAATAATTCATTGTGATCGCAAGGAGGAATTTTTTGGTCACAATTACTGCTACAAACTTATTAAATACATGCGTATTATAACTACTACTAACATGAACTAAAAGTTGTAGAATCTATCGATCTAAATTTAGTCCCTTTCAATAATCAATACATTTATAATTAGGTTAAGTTGTATGTAACTAGTCATCCGGTGGATATTGGGCATACAATTTGTATACCCACTACTGAAGGATGGGTGTATGCTCATTTGTCATAATGTGTGCAACCCACAAAACGAAGTTTCAGAAGTCTTATAGAGTATATCTATCCTTGATCGGTAAGAAAATTCTGAATCGATCTATATATGCCTCTCTATCTGTGTGTCTGTCTGTCTGTCTGTCTGTCTGTGAGGAGTATGTTTTTGACACTCTCTTCATATCATTCAAATTTATGAGTAACACTGGAAGTTCTTGTACGCGAACCGGTATTGAAAATGGGCCAAATTGGTTAAAGCACACGGCCACAGAAAAACATAAACTGAGCACAACTGTTTCTCTAAGCAAAAATTTGTGGACTTTTCCACATTACACATAGATTAGTAAATGTAGGAGACTGGAATTTTCTGAATTTATTTTATAGAGTACCCTACGGTTTTTGTTCATAAAGGGGAAAAAATCGGTGACTTCCGTGACTCCTTTAATGTTCTGTACTAATTTCTCATAAGCTAAATGAGACAGAATGTGGAAAAATGTTCTGTACTTTCTTCACATAAAACCATACTAACCGTGTGAAAATATGTCAAATCTGAAATCGATATGATCGACTCCATAACGTAGCGGATTCGATTTTTCTTAGCAATGCAATTAACTGCGCGCCAAATGAAATGACTTGGAAAGTAGGTTACGAAAAGCTAAGTATATTACTTCAAAATTAAATATGGTGCACTTCGCAATGGGATGGACTAATATTTTCTTAAGCATCTCGTCGATGCGGGTATCAAATAAAATGGCTTCGAGAGCAGACTGCGAGTTGTAATGTATTGAAGAAAAATTGTATTAAAAAGAAGAAAATTGTAACCCCATACTTTTATATGAGCCCTTAATACTAATCTACTTATCATAACTTATAATGTAAGCGGTGGTGGTGGTGGTGGTGGGTATACAAACTTCGACCACATTCGAATGCAACTTTCTGACTTGTTTTGTCTCAATTTTAACTTTTACTTGGTCCTATGCTAGGATTGCAGCATGTATTAGTTTTTTGATTCATTGCATAATTTGTGAGTAACCAATATATAGCAACTATTTTCATTCTTCCCTTCAGCTTTGCATTTATTTATTTATTTTTTTTTTTTTTTGTATGCAATGATTAACTGCTTCATTTTTCAATCTAAACCAAATAAATTGGTTATCAATTATTCTCATTTTTTCATAAAATTCGAAATATATTGCAAAAAATGTTTATTTTTCTTCTTGTTTTATGAATATTACATTCATTAGTAATGGACCAAGCACATGCACACACGAATCAAAGCTATTGTATGCATGTAACTATGGTGAAATTGTACGAAAAGAAAGAGCGTGCCAAGGAGTAACTATCAATAATGAAAAAAACGAAGAAAGAAAAAAAAAAAAAAAAACGCAAAGATAAAATTTTTCCTATTCATTTTCTTCCTTATGGAAATTATTAAAAGGTCTTCAATAGTTTCAAATCACTTACTTTGCCAAATGAATCAAAATATTTTTACTTTCTTCCTCCCATTTCTTTTTACCCCCAAGATGTTAATTAGTAAAAACTAAAGTACACATATATATGCATACGTTCGGCAAATGAACAAATGCTGTAAATTAAAAATTCTTCAAAGAACTTGATTACATTTAGCCGGACATCTCAGACACGTTCCGTTGTATAGGAAAGCAGTCACAGTAGCACTTGTTTCCTATTTACAACGGAAACAATTCGTTGAGTAAGAATTGAACCAAACAAGAACAAGTTCAATGATTACAAAAACTGAAGGGGAAAACAAAAAGGAGCAACAAAATGCAACTTGACGTTGATGATGAAGTAGAAGAAGAAGAAGAAGAAGAAGAAATATTCTATAATTGTAAGCAAAACAGGAAAAATTCAGTCAATTCCCAATACATGGTTGGCATGATATTTGTTTTGCGAACAACAACAAGAGTAAAGAGTAAACAATACTTGAATTTGTTGCAATAAATTCTTTTCCGATGATGTTGAATGAAAAAACTTCAACTCTATGAAGTAACTGACGCTCTACCGATATAAGCATAGCTGCCAAAGCTTCATCATTATCCTTTATTTAGTGAACTTATTAGTTACAAACCTATAGCTGGAATAAGGTTAAACATGTCGAGATTGGTTTAAGCGTACTTCTGCTCTAATTAATGCAATTGTCTTGTAACATTTCCACACTACTTGTAGACAGTCTTTGAATACTAAAGCCAATCACAAAAAATCTCCTACTACTCTCACATTAACTTCACTAACTTCACTATTCTCGTGTCTTCTCAAAGTGCAAAAAAGTACCAAAAAAGCATTTTAATTTCGGATGGCATAAAAGGGATGTCTTTTGCAAAAACATGGCTTAGCTATTATCCTTCAGCTTTAATATTATATGTAGGATAAATGGAGGCAGAAGGAAATTTATAAATAATTTTCCTGCTCTAACCAGTTTTTGCGAAAGCAATTCTCTCTTTATTCTTTTCCCTACTTTGTGTTTTTTTTTCTTTTTTTGCTTTTTTCATTTCATTTCTTTTACATATGAGCAAATGCCTCATTGCATATTCCTGTTCATTGATGTTCACTGAAACGTATGCGCCAATATGGCTGCCAATATCCTGTTTGCTATGCGCTTCTATTGAATTGTTGTTATATTTCTATGTTCGCAATACTATCAACTCTTGCAATTTGTCTTTCTCTTAGTTCAGTTAGTTGTTAGTGTTATTGTATTTGTAATGGCCTTGTTTATGAAATGTACGGTTAATAAAGCGTTTCAAATGAGTAGAGTTTTTCAACAGCTGCTTCCACAATTTGTAATTTTCTGTTTTTTATTTGCATTTCAAACAAATCTCGTATGTCTAATAAAGTTGTGCTTTTTTTTTTTTTTTTTGTTACATGAAAACATGAAAACAGATTATAAACGAAAATTCCGAAAATATTAATTACATAGTCAAATGTCTCATATACTTATGTTAATTAAAAGAAAGCAAATTCCATTTAAAATCTAATGACCTTTTCCATAACTCGATGAAGATGCCGAAGCAGAAGCACTCGCATAAGCACCAGAATGGCTTTTGGCGTAGCTGCCAGCGTTAGCGTTAGCGTTGTCGCCACCGCATTTATTGGAACCGCAACCACCAGATCCGCTGGCGTTTGCACTACTACTTGCGGTAGCAAAGCTTGAGGCGCCAGCACCGCCAAATAGAGACGAATCAAGGCCGCTAAAATCTAAATTTCCAAGAGCCCCAAAATTACCAAGCCCTCCAGTGCCTAAATGACCGAAGCCACCCGAAGTACCAACACCCAACGCAGATGCACCGACTTCTGCTCCTCCTGAACCATGGCCTTTACCACTTACGCGACCACCAAGTTCACCAGAACCTAGTCCTTCAGATCCGCCAATACCGCTACTACTACTAAGTCCATCTCCTCGATGACTGCCGTAACCTTTACCACCACCCCCAGAACCAGAAGAGCCCGCGCCTCCGCCAGCGCCAGACCCTACTCCAGCCCCACCTCCCGCTCCTGCTCCACCAAAACCTCCCGAACCGCCAATTCCTAAACCACTTCCATCACCGCTGCCAGATCCAGCTGCGCCAAAACCTCCAAAGCCTTTACCACCACCTCCCGAACCACCGAAACCATCAGAACTTCCTGCTCCACCACCGGTTCCAGCGCCTCCCCCACTACCAGCACCAGCTCCAGCTCCACCAAACCCTCCGTAATTTTTACCACCACTTCCAGAACCAGTGAAACCGCCAGAACCACCTACTCCACCACCGCCGCCAGCGCCTCCACCTCCACCGGCACCACCAGCGCCGGCGCCACCTCCACCAAATCCTACTGAACCGCCAATTCCTAAACCACTTCCATCACCGCTGCCAGGTCCGGCTGCGCCAAAACCTTCAAAGCCCTTACCACCACTTCCTGAACTACCGAAACCGCCAGAACTGCCTCCCCCACCACCGGCACCTCCTCCACTACCAGCACCAGCGCCAGTTCCGTGAAACCCTCCATAACCTTTACCACCACTTCCGAAGCCAGCGAAACCGCCAGCACCGCCTGCTCCACCCCCACCGCCAGCGCCTCCACCTCCACCGACACCACCAGCGCCGGCTCCACCAAATCCTCCTGAACCGCCAATTCCTAAGCCGCTACCATCTCCTCGGCCAGCTCCAGCTCCGCTACCAGTTCCACTGCCCCCACCAACACCTCCGCCATTACCGAAACCAGCTCCAGTTCCCCCAAGTCCTCCGTAACCCTTGCCCCCACTTCCGGAACCAGCGAAACCAGAGCTGCCTCCTCCACCACCGCCGCCAGAGCCTCGTCCTCCGCCAGCACCTGCAGCGCCACCTCCACCAAATCCTCCTGAACCGCCAATTCCTAAGCCTGCTCCGCCACCAGTTCCTGCGCCAATACCACTACCTCCTCCATTGCCAGAGCCAGCTCCAGCTCCAGCTCCACCCAACCCTCCGTAACCTTTACCACCACTTCCGGAACCAGCGAAACCGCCAGAGCTGCCTCCTCCACCTCCGCCGGCACCCGCCGCGCCAGCTCCACCAAATCCACCTGAACCGCCACCACCTCCAAAGCTATGTCCAGCCCCAAATCCACCAAAACTTCCATGACTGCCGTAACCGCCACTGAGTTGCCCACCACCACTTCCCCCAAAGCTTAAACGTCCAGGTGCACCGCCATATCCACCACCTAACGATACACTGAACGTTTTCTCTTTTCTAAGACCGCCTTTACCTGCAGCGTTTAAAAAGGGATTGCCAGCGGTTGCAAATTTACTAACGCCATCTAAAATGCCACCAACAGTACCAGCAATGCCATGCTTGATACCATTTAAATCGACATCTTTGTGCAGAGAAATTGCGCCACTGCCGCCGGCGTTACCGCTTCCTAAAGTATTCCCACTCACACCGGCTGCTTCGCCGCAGTTATTTGAGCCGCAACCACCGCTGCCCCAACTGTTACTGGAAGCGCTAGCTGAAGCAGAACTGCTTGCTCCACCCCCTCCACCCCCGCCGTGATGACCGTAACCCGCAACTATGTCTGTAATTAAGATTACAGAGCGTACAAAACAAATATCCTTTCCATTGATTAATCAAACAAAAGCGCTTACCCACATAATTGGCACTAATTAATGATAGAATTGCAGTCAGTGCTAACAAATTCTTTTTCTGTTCAAATCTTCTGTTTCTTGTCATGTCGCTCGAACGATTGCCATTACAAAACACTTACAATTTGCATTTATACACAATTTTCGATTATGCTCATCAGCGATGCAAATTTATTATTGTTCGTGTAGAGCCGATTAAATAATACGTATTTTGGAATTTTTTATATACATTTATTGTTGTTTGCAATTGTATAATTGAATTAATCGACAATCAAATAGAGAAATATGAGCGGATAGACAGATATGGGAAAAACCATTCTAAATTTCTTCTCTCAACTTGGAACACGATTTTTCTTATTTTACATTCTTTTTTTTTTCATAGTATATGACGAAATTTCTACTCAGATTTAATCAAAAAAGTATTAGATAAGAAATGAAATACACTTGAAAAAATTCTACTTATGAAAGGGGATGAAAAGAATTTCGTGCAACAATCTTCAAACGACGAATAAAGCTTTGTTTATAACATAGAACTTTATCTTTATCTATAAACTGAGGCAAAGTTGACGTCCAGAGACCTTCATATTAAACTTTAATGTAGGAGCCAACGACAACTACTATTAATACGTGAATTTTTCTATTTTTTTGCTAATTCTTAACACTCTGCTCCTTAACATAAAATACAAATTTTATTTAGTTCAGTAAATCAAAATTTGGTTAGATGGTAAAAATTCTTTTGCTTGTCTTCGTCCAAATTTTTCCAGTGTAATTTGACGGCTTGAAAGCATCTAATTAAAAACTATACCTGTAAATGCTGTAAACCTTTATTTGCATTAACGATTTAAAATTCAATACCAATCAAGTAAATAATAGGAAAGAATATTTAACACTTGGAACGAATAATGAACACCCGTCACTTAACGTAAACGTATCTAAAATTACTCTACGTTTTTCTTAGTTCAAAGTTTGTCAACATATATTGTCTCTTAATATTTCGAATTTAAAGTGAACCCACTCTTGGGTGTCGAGCCAGTTATTCAAATTTCTTCTAAGAACATATTCATCAATTAACGAACCAATGGAAGTCTTCTAAGCAAAATTGAACCCACATATGCATTATAAACCCAGCCATACAAGAAAATATTATCTTAACCTGTTAGCTAAGCATCAGTTGCAAAAGTTATCAACACAAGTTTTTAGTCTAAGGCGCATTTTTAATCCGAATCGACAAAGTCTGATATCACCCTCTGTTACAAAGAACAAACAATCAGCAAAACTGCTCAAATATTGAAAAAGTAAAATTTCACATAATAATCCCAACATTCATTGATAGCAAGTTATTGATAAAACTATTTTGCAATTTTTACAAATTTTTGCAGTCTCGGTGGTCTCAATAACAGCCAAGCAGTTGGAGAATAGCGCATGACTAAAGCAGCGTCGAAGTTCAAGTTCATTGTAAGAACTTTAGAGTTTACGACGAGCAACCAAACTAATATTATGTAAGTAACATCAACAAGTAAGATAAAGCAAAGAGATCCTACAAAATAAAAGAAAAACTTTTTCAGAATCTTTTTCAGTTTGTGGGAAGACTTAGCTAAAACAGAGAGTTAAAATTATTTATTAGGGCTAGGACGACGATTACATCTGCTATGCCACTTTTGTCCAATGAAAATTTTCTCCCGCTTTCATTATCCAAATACCAAAAATTAGATCCTGTTTCAATATAAAGAGTGATTTTTTCTTGGGTACTTCACATTGGGCGCATTGGGCGCAATAGTTCAGCTCCATGTAAATTTTTCATCATTCAACGATTTTTCTTGAAGAATATCGCAAATTTTCTTGTTATTGACAAATAGCGCAAATCTGTTATATATAATGAATTTTTTAAAATCGGCCATGATATGGGTAGAAATTGTAAAAATAGTCTAATTGGAACGATTTTTATTAACCAGAGCATCAAATCTTATTAAAATTTATATACAAAAATTTCGATCTATAGTTTCAATGCAAAATATATGGACAAATATTAAAATGACAAAGGTAGACAGACGGACAGGTACTTTTAATTTAATCCAGAAAACTATTTTAAAACAATCGATATAATAAAAGGGTAGATGTACATATATCCTCTGAAACTTAATATACCTTATGCTCTAAGTGATTTGGGGCGTAAAAATTTAACAGCAGATCAAGCAGTCGACGCAGAGTTTTAAGGTTATATTCTAGCAGAAATCAAGGATCTGTCGATTGTTTATTAGTTGTGGACAGATTTTTAATATATTTTAGTTAGGTAAGAAGGAAAAATCGAATGTGAAAATCATGGTCTCACAAGAAGTTCAGTGATGGTAATTGTCATTTTAGCAGTCATTCAATCCGATGGACAGACATACGTCGCCAATACATATTTCTGTGCGGCGTAAACATTTAGAGAATGTATTACATTCAAGGCCGTGAGTTACGTCACCTAGTAATAGATGAAAAAGGAGTTTACAATTTTTAGGTTACGTTATGTTACTCTTCTTCAATAATTATAAGATAGTAATATGCGTGAATGTCTTTCAACTTTAGGTAAATACTCGCAATTTGAATGATTTGTAATTGCTTTGGTATATAACTAAAGCTTTAAAAACTTTATTATAACCAATCTATTGCAAGTTATCAAATAGTAGGTGGACACAATTCTCACATCATATGTTTGATTAAATGAACTGCATTCTGAACCATTTGTAAACTAAATATAAATAATAAATTTCTATATATGTTTCTCATAGCCTCTCCAATGACAATCAGGGATTTTCTAATTTTAATTTTGTTTTACTCTTTTCCAATTATCAATGTAATTACAACAATACAAAAAACCAGTTTGATGACGAATTAACATCAATTTATCAAAATATATTAAAATATATGCTTGTCTTAATTTCAATATAATAAACATTCTCTTTTGCTTGTTTAGCTAATAGATGCCGATCTGTAAGGGAAACGTGGAGTGTATGCGTTTTGATTTATCGTATCACTCAATAACTCTCCGGTCTGAAGCATATATGACAGCACTGTTGACAGACCCATACAATTTCTAGATAGTGCTAACTTTCAAACGACACGTATCAAAATTTCAAGGCAACCTATAATAACAAATCATAGTTGTTGTTGTGGTGACACTACCTTTTCGATCGCTTTGGATGGCTTTCGCCGGTTGCTGTTCACTCGGCAGACGACCAGTGACACCTAGTGGCTGTGGAGTGCAGCGATGAACCCATGTTTCATTCCTTGCCTCATATCGCGCGAAAACATTATCTTTATTTCGCCGCGCAAAGTTAAAACAGAACTTTCTCATGGATAAATGTCCATCCATGATATCACTAAAACGTCAGATATCTCGCGCAACTTCACTTCCCGGTCTTCGGCTTTGCGTACTTTCATTGTGCCGCATAATCACGGCGTTCAGCCTGATTGGTGCCCATGGGACGGTGGTTGAAATTAGCAAATCAGCTATAAACTTATCTTTTCGGCAGTCAAGAGTCGCCATAACACCTTTCAAGCCAACGCCGATTGTTAATGATTTTATCACATGAAAAATCACCGTTTAATCAAGACACGTATTGAAATTTTTTCACTGTATTGAAAACGACAGCCACTCTTTTTTTACACGATAGATAAAAATTCGTGTAAAAAAATCGTAAAAAATATATAAATATGTTCTATAACTTTTGAAAAATTGTGCAAAATGCAAGAAAAACTCAAATATTTAACCAGAAAACCGTGTAAAAAAAGTAATAATAAAGTTCAAAAAATTCTTTTTTATTACGCGAAAAATATTAAAATTAGTTTAAAGTGAAAATTAAGTCCATAAGTACCACGCAAACACGCAAAATTTTAATTGAAATAAGAAATAAAAACTAATTTCCCAACTTTAATTCACACAATTCACTAACACATCCGGGGACATAAGTCGATGGACTTTTTTTGTTCACAGTATTCCCTCGACTGTATTTTGTGGTTTTTTTAAATTTTTAAAAAAAATGAATTTAGAATTTAAAGAAAAATGCTTTTTTGGATTCCTGCTAGCACAAGAAATTCATGGTGAACTGTGCTATTTCAAAACCGTGTAAAAAAAATCGTGTAAACAAGGAGTGTTACTAAAACGGCTCTAGCCTATAAACTAACTGTTGCAATGTCATAAAATTCTAACAAGTATCGCTTGACGGTCCTGTCCTATCCTGTCAACAGTGATGCCACAAATGTGTCAAACAGGTTACTTATTGAGTGATATATTATAATAATAAGCATATTGATTCAATAAATTGTATTTCCATCCAATAGATTACATTTTTCCGATTAAATTCTTCATTTATTTAACACCTATGTTGGTGTTTCATCATCCGCGTAATATTGTATTTTGAAAAGTATTAAAGCCCCTGATCAAAATTCATAAAAAGAATTGAATAACTTTTCAGATTAGACAATTTCTGCTAACCATGATGAGGATCTTTTAAAAAAAACACGGCTTCTTTTACAAAAGAATAGACGAAAGAGTCAGTTTTCTTTAACATATATTCCACTAAATCGAACGACCGAATTACAAAGAAAATTGTATTCATTCCATAAAAGAAAAATTAAAGTTTTATTAAAATCTGAAAACGATCAGTCAATGATGAATTCCAATTGGTTTTACACTACGCATCGGCATCCCGTCATGTCCTCTTATATTATAACTTATATACGCGGATAATCAAAATTTCTGGTTGTTATCGCGATTTTTTTTTTTTTTTTGTAGTTTATCATAGCGTTTGAAGAGGTCTTTCACTCTCCTACCTACCACAGTTTTTTGTTATTCTAGGGATGCCTAGTTTCTATACGTAAAATAGATTTTATATTAAGAATATTTAAAAAAATTCCCTAACCATTAACTAGAACTGATTCGAAAGATAGACAATAGGACAGAGGGACAGAGGGACAGAGGGACTTTATAAATTCAAATCTCTAAAATCTTCAAGTCTCTCGCTAAATATTCTGCAATCAATATTAATGTATTCCATCTCCGCGCTGACGAGTACAGAGAACAAAATTTACTATGTCGTCTAGAAGCTAATAAAACAAGAAAATGAATTAACAATAAATAATAGTTTAGTCACTGATAGCGTAAACTGTCAAGCTATTAATCAATAATTTAAATGTTAGCGATAATTTTGTGGGAAACAAAAAAAACAAAATCATCAAATCCACTTGTTTTTTCTTTTTTTTTGGAAGATTTTAGTGAATCGAATTTTGAAAAAGGGGAATTTTTGGGAAAAAGAAAATTTTGTTTTTTGGTTTTTTAATTCTTATTAATTCTGTTAAATAGAAATTTACGTTCGAAATCGTAGTATTGTTTAAATATTTAGTATTATTATAGAAATATTAGATAGATTTATAGACACATCAAGTAATTGTTATAAACTCACAAAGAATTCCAATAACTTACTAACTTGTTCTTACTTAGAAAGATTGCATTGAAAATATTTAAATCTCATTAAACCGGATTAATGAGAAGTAGAAAAATAAAAAAAAAAAAAAAATAAAATAAAAATACAAAAAAAGAAAAGAAAACAAAACAAAACAAAATAATAAAAACTACTATAATAACATATAGAAATCTTAGCTCGAATTATCATCGGAATAAGCAGCAAATTATTATTATGTATGCAATATTTAACAGCTAATAAACATATTTATTAATACACTTGAAAAAATTCTCCTGTAAAATACATTTTATAAGCCCAATCATTTAGTTAATTGCCCTCCGCACCTGCTAGATATTGGGAGTATTTTTCACTTATTTTCGGGATGCAGGCATGCCCCGTTTAACATCGTTTCGACACAACAACATATACATTGACTTGATTTATATTCAGTATAAGTATAAAAAAGTTTCGTTTAATACGGTTTCGATATCACGCGGTACGAATTAATCGTATTATGTGAGAATCGCCTATACCTTCCATTAAATAAGTACTGAGCAATACAAATAAAATATATATTTAACTTTTCGGAAGAAATTCAAAAGGAAGACCTTTGCTAACGAAAACCTTTGTTGTGCTCTTAAAATTGGTACTCTGTAAAATAGTATTAATATACCTTAAGATTAATTAATTCGTATTTATTATTATCACTTAGTAAAAATTGTACCAATTCTTCTCAATAAATACATTTTTGATGTGAAAGAATGATCGGAATACATGCAAGCTCTTATTATTTATGAATAATTTTTTGCTCAACACTTACAGACTGCGTATCAACTCTTATGTATATAGGAATGTCTCACTAATAGGAAAACACGGACATGAAAGTTTTATTTCGTGATCATTAAATACATAAACCCGGCACCAAAAGAAAGTGAAATGAAGACGCGAAATATTCAAAAAAGTTTATTAAAAACCTAATAAAAAAATAAGTATTATTGTGGGACAAAGCTGACCAATTAATACCTTTCACCTTGATTCCATATAAAGATACCCGCCCTTTACGGGAGCCCAAAAACTAAACTGACGGTATCTAAATTTAGCAAAAGATCTTTTTATTCTTTAGTTATTTTCATTAGAAAAGTTTTAGAAACTACACTCTATTCACCTACAATGAATTGTCACTGGGTCCAAATAACAAACAATCACGTTTTATGCAAAACAGGCACATTTTCATGATAGCTTATTAAAAATGAAGCTCACTTCTCATCAGAAACTTTTTATATCTCAGCTCAGGTTTGCTTTATATACCGATTTTATTAATTTGCAAATTTTTTTTTATTCCAAATATATTGGGAATAGTAGAAAATATGTCTAATTATTGCTCCCCCTCGATCATTTCTGGTGGGGGAAGTTTGTGGGGATTTAAGTAACACTGAAAAGAATTTAATAAAAATCCATTTATATGATAACGATCGGAGCAAGCTTAGATCAATTTAGAAAATGATTCTGAATTTCAGGTTTATGAGTTTAACCTACAGATTGCGATTTTGCAAATATTCTGACGAAATTTGTTACATTTCTTAAATATAGCCCCGATTGGGCCATTTTTACAATCGCTCTCCACGCCGCACTAAAAAAAAAGGGAAATTTTTAATATTTGTAGACAAAAACTGGTAGAATGCAGTGCTTCGGATTATAAATAAATGAGATGAGAACAATGATTCGGCCTTTAAATTGGCTGTAGTATGCTCGAATCAGATTGGCTGATTTTTATGAGCTCCTACCATACCCATGCATACCTATTGCAAAGTACAACTTTTGACATAATCAAAGTTTAGATATTTTATGATGAGGATAGGGGAGGAAAAACTTAATTTCGATTACGTTGCTTCAAGCTTTACGGTTCCGTGTTCGCTCTATTCATATAACGCAATGCTTATCGGAAAGTATAGAGGAAGGAGAAAGAAATAGGGAAGTGGTGACTGTAGCCTAGTGGATGTATGCCCAACAGATAAGCGTTATTGCCTCCATTGACAGAGCGCTTACTATAGCTGCGACTAAAGAAATCTCCATCGCACTTTAGATTTGAACCCACGTGCAGCGACATAGTAGTCCTGATTCTTACCTACTCGGCTACTCAGGCACAGTAGTATATGTCTCTATAAAAACAAGATTCTCATGGTTCGTCCTACTTGAAAACAGTGAAAAGGCAAACAAACAAAAAGGTCGTACGTGAAGGTTCCGGTAAAGCGATCTATTATAGGAAGAGCACCACATGAACACAGGCTGATCTTTTTTTTTTTTGTATAACATATTTGCATAACTAGTACTACTACTATTGATAGTCGGTTTTCAAAATGTCTTGGATAGGACAATTATTTTAACTTCTCCAATATTCATTTTACTTAGCACTTTGCTTGGCAAAGAGATCGAACTTTTAGTATTTCATGCCGAAGGTTCGTCCACCTAAGTAATTGGGCAGAAAGGTTATCGGTATCAAATCTGAGCTATAACACGATTAATATTTTGCACCTAGTCTTCTAAGTATTCTCCTGAATGACGAGGCCTCACTCTTGATATTTTAAAATGAAAATCGTTCGCTAATGCTAGATTGACATCAAAATTGATTGCATCGAATTTGAGCAAAATGCACCTGTTTTTTAAACGCAATCTCTTACAAAGTTTCTCGTCAAAAGTATTATTATTATTATTATTATTATTATTATTATTATTATTATTATTATTATTATTAATTTAGCCAGAGAATAAATTCTAAAACTAAAGTCTTAAAGCACTAGCATCTAAGGCTATCGGCTTTATTAAAAGCTCTACCGCATTTGAAATTTGAACCCACGACCATTGAATTGCTAGTCGATACTATTTTGCCTATTCGGCCACTCAGGCGGATCGTCAAAAGTAATTTCAGTCTTTAATACGATCTTATGGAAATAGGTGAAGACTACGAATATCTTTGGCAACACAATTGACTTCGTTAAATTTGGAGGGTGTCAGCTTACGGTTTGATCTCCCTTCCACATAAGGGCTCTTATGACAACTACGACTTTGTATGCAAGGAAGATATCATTTTTGGTACTATCAGGCAAATTGCTAGAGTGTATTTAATGGCCGGCAACGCAATTATAATGTTTTTACTTATCTATCAGGACGCTAAGTTTCTATGCCTTGTTTTAAGTTTTACGACCATAAGCTTCCCACCAATTGGCAATAGACGCGTAGACGGTTGGACGGTGGAGGAGCATCATTAAATCAATTTGCAGTTGTCCGCTGAGTAAAAATATATGGAATCGGTCATATGACATGTCTTAACTTCAAAGTGTTATAAGTCAATGTGGCCGGCCGGTAAGTCCATATCTCTAGGCATCGACTATCAAATATTTATTTTTAATGATTCGCTTTCTATGCGAATGAACTGATAGGTTAACTTGAAGTCTTGCATGTTTTCTTTATAAAAAAATGCGGCATCAAAATGTTGAAGAGCACATAATCCATTTGCACAAACATTCCATTTAGTCTATTATGATGGACATGTGATCTTTAATTTGAGTAAATGCCAAAGCAAGGTTGCTATCCGCATCTCATTAGCAACAGAAATGCTGTCACTCTTCGATGAAAGCTGTCAATATCTATAGAATTTTTGACGATACGCATCCTCTGAAAAGCATATCAAATTCTCAAACTTCTGTTAATTAGAGGGCATAGGAAAACTGTATCTTTACCCTCACATTTCTAGCCAGTTGTGCTATGGCTTTTTCAATCGTTGTCAATACACTTACATAATGATTAAACCTACGTATAGGTGACACTTGACCGACTTGCTTAAACCTGTGCAGATAGTTGTGAACATTTACGGATCTACGGATTAAATTTAAGAAATAAAGTATTTACGTCCGCCTCAGGAGGAATCTTGAATTGTGCCAACTACTCTGTTAAATGCGAACGTTTTATTTAGTAGATTGTGACGATTCTGACTGTTCTGCCGAATCAAAAAATCAATGCCTTCTTTAGGCTGCAAATAACTCTTTATAGTGAAATGACAAACAAATGAAGTGAATTTTTTTTTTTTTCTTTTCATAAAAAAAACCGAGTTTTATATTAACTTTTGCTACAAATTGCGCGTCATAGTTGTTGCCCATTAAAATTGTGGTCGTCGACGGATCATTTCGAAAGAAATTCAAAAGTGATCGCTTTCTACAGTTCTACAGTTCTGTACACTTAATCTCATCTTTTTAACTCAATTTTTGTGACACGATAGAAAACGGACTGACAGACAAACAGATAAACAAACTGACAAATTTACAGATATCTGAATTTAATTAAATCAATTCAGAATCTTACACTAATCAGGAGTATAATGACAACGAGTCGAATCATTATCAATATATTCACGTTCGAAAGCAAAAGAAACAAGAAATTTTCTTAAAACAAAATTAAAAATCTAATGACGCTTTGAAAAATTCAATTAAAAACAAGTAAGACGATTATATTCGGACGTGACCGAATCATCATCACACATCAAAGTTATCATTATTTTTTGTTTTTTTCATCCTCTATAATATGGTTTGCAAATTTTGTCGCATAGGCGTGTGGGCGTTGGAAAAGCTGAAGTCACTTTCAAATTCTTTTGCAAATTTTTAGCCGATATCTTCAATTTTCGCGAAAGCGTGAATGTGTATCACAAATACTACAATGTTGCGCAGAGAGAAAGATTATTGACATCCGAACAGACGGACATGTTTGGGTGCATTCCAAATTTGAAACTGGTTAAGAATTCATACATACTTTGTGGGCTTTTTGAAGCGTATTTCTGCCTTACTTTGTAATGATTGTTTTCGTTGACACTATAGTAGGTGTGGTCAATTTTTTCCATTTTTGTGTAAGTACTACAGCATCGCCCATAGAGTACGCGGAGAACGTTTGCAGATTTATTGGATGGAATTTAAGAGTAACTTTCAAAAAAAAAACATTTTTTTTCCTTTTCAAAAGCAGGAGTGTCCTTACTTCACGTAGTACTATAAGCGTATATTTCGAGCGATTTGGCCCATTTTCAATACCAACGTGCGTGCAAGAACTTTCAACGTTTCACGTCAATAGCTTCATTTTTGCGACCAGGAAAATATTTGCAACAGACATTACATAGACGGACCGACGGACAGGTGGACATGCTTAAATCGATTACACTTACAACGAATTCAGTATTGCTACTGATCTTTCATAATTTTTGGGATCCTACACAATTTCGTTTTTTGTTTCGATAGAAATAGATGTGAATAAAATATCGTCTTTAAGGTCTCTAAGGTTAGATTCTTTATAAATTAGATTAACTTTTTTCGTTGGCTGTAATTTCAATATATCAAACCGCAATAATTCTTGCATGCATTTATGTAAATAACCCATCGGGTAAATCCAACGAAACGTAGACTTGTTCTTGCTAGAACACCTATATATTGAAAACAACTAATTAATCAAAAGTTCCCTTAAATCCGGCATAAGTTTTTTTGTTTGTTTTTTTTTTTTTTTGCTCTTACTTAAGAATTCTTGTGGAAGATTATTTCTCGCTTTCATTTAAGGGATAAATATTTAATACTTTTATCTTTAATTCATTCATCGTTAAGCAACCGAAAATTGTTTAAAATTCTTTAAATAAAACTTTGATAAAAACAAGTTAGACATTAAAATACAAAGAAATATACAAAAAGAGAAAAAGAAAAAAAATCAAAAGAAATAAAATTGTTAGCAGAAATAAAAAGGTCAAGAGACGAAAATATATACGAAATCTATTGGATTGTTGTCTACGTTTTATGCGTTTGTTATGTATTTCATTAAGGTGCAACTACAAGGCAGAAGGGGCATAACGGAGACAAAGACGAAGAGAGAAGGAAAGAGCGAGGGAGAGATGAAATTAAAAAACAAACACGGATATACATGCATGTAGACAGTTACCAGGACCTTTTGTTAAATAAAAAAGTAATTAGAGAGATGACAGCATACAAAACGGATGCTAAATATAACCTCAAAAACATATAAGACAAGCATATATATGTGTATATAGCATATACGTGTACAGTAGTGTAAAAAAGTTTACTATGGCACATTTATTGCTTTCATATCTGATGCACTTAAGCAACAGACGTCATAAAATTCAAGGATTTATTATCGCCAATATGAGCGATAGAACCTTCAATGAGAACCTTCAATTAGGTTCGACTGGAAAACCCCAATCCATAGATATGAGCAATGAATTCTTATGAAAAACTTAAATAAGTTCTGAAAACCCAATCCATAGATATGGGCGATGAATTCTTATGAAAACCTTAAATTAGGTTCGACTTAAAATCCCAATCCATAAATATGAGCTATTAATACTTATAAAACCCTTCAATTAGGTTCGACTTAAAATCCCAATATGAGCGATAAATACTTATGAAAACCTTATATTAGGTTCGACTTAAAATCCCAATTCATAGACATGAGCGACAAATACTTATGAAAACCTTCAATTAGGTTCGACTGAAAACCTCAATCCATAGATATGAGCAATGAATTCTTATGAAAACCTTTAATTAGGTTCGACTGGAAAACCCAATCCATAGACATGAACGACAAATACTTATGAAAACCTTAAATTAGGTTCGACTAAAAAACCCGATCTATAGATATGAGCGACAAATACTCATGAAAAACTTAAATAAGTTTTGAAAACCCAATCCATAGACATGATCTATTAATACTTATAAAACCCTTCAATTAAGTTCGACTGAAAAACCCAATCCACAGACATGAGCGACAAATACTTATGAAAACCTTAAATTAGGTTCGACTGAAAAACCCAATCCATAGATATGAGCGATGAATTCCTATGAAAATCTTATATTAGGATCGACTGAAAAACCCAATCCATGAATATGAGCGACAAATACTTATGAAAACCTTAAATTAGGTTCGACTAAAAAAGCCAATCGATAGACATGAGCGACAAATACTTATGAAAAACTTAAATAAGTTCTGAAAACCCAATCCATAGACATGAGCGACAAATACTTATGAAAACCTTAAATTAGGATCAACTGAAAACCCCAATCCATAGACATGAGCGATAAATACTTATAAAACCCTTCAATTAGGTTCGACTGGAAAACCCAATCCATAAATATGAGCTATTAATTAAATTAGGTTCGACTTAAAATCCCAATTCATAGACATGAGCGACAAATACTTATGAAAACCTTATATTAGGATCGACTGAAAAACCCAACCCATGGATATGACCAATAAATTCTTATGAAAATCTTATATTAGGATCGACTGAAAAACCCAATCCATGAATATGAGCGACAAATACTTATGAAAACCTTAAATTAGGTTCGACTGAAAAACCCCAATCCATAAATATGAGCTATTAATTAAATTAGGTTCGACTGANAGACATGAGCGACAAATACTTATGAAAACCTTAAATTAGGTTCGACTTAAAATCCCAATCCATAGACATGAGCGACAAATACTTATGAAAACCTTCAATTAGGTTCGACTGAAAAACCCAATCCAACCCATCTAATGAAATAAATTCAATTAAATCGGATCTTTTGCGAAATCTCTGGCGAAATGTAGAAACGTTTCTTATTCCAGTTCGGATTCCTTTATATAGACTGTTTTAATGGATATTTTTAGTGAAACGCATCGGCCCAATTACTCATCAATCGTTGATTTGTTATTTCAGAAGAACAAAATAATGGTTTTTGGAAGCAACACCATCGTTTTAGCTGAATCAAGCCTTTTCTTTCTTCTTATGCAACTATCGCCTAATGGTAATTAAGTAGTGACGTCTAAGAACGCCTAAAGTTGAACCTTTTGTGATTATAACCTCAGTTACATACATAACCTTGGTTACATCGTTAACTCGCATGCATAGTTTTGCATTGTATTCATCAGCGATGTGCGGCGACGATTGAGGCTTAGGAGACTTGGTTTTCGAATTCTTAAATTAAGAAAACTTGGAGACTTGGTTTTCGAATTCTTAAATTAAGAAAATGTACATAGATTAGAAAATTACATAGATTGTGGCACAAATGCGTTAATGAATTTATTCTTTTTTTTTTTTCCATCACCAAAGTGGTATAAGGTGAAGTAATTACGGTAGAAACGTTGAATCGCCTCTATCAATACAAGCGTGTCAGTTTCGTAGTACATTCCAAATATTCTTCACATCTATACTTCGCAAACTTGGTGGTTCGCAAAATCGAAATAAAAAATAATTCATCCGCAGTCTTCGATTTTGAAGGAGAGGAGGAAAAATCGAAATATTTGGACACTGAAGGACGTCATCTATACCACACTTACTTGATTTTGATCGAGTATAGCTAAAAGTAAATGGGAGTAAAATGCAGAATCGAGGTAATTACGTTAGTCTGCTGCTCGTTAAAATTCTTTTGATAGTTTTCGAAGGCATTACACTGCACTGCACTTTGAAACTGCAAATGCCCGGACAACTTTTTTTCACATTACTGTCCGTACAAGTAATTAAAATGGGTGGTTTTTACACTCACACATACATACACACACACACACACACACAAAAGCACGCACGCACATTGACATGACCATAGTTTCATATCATTTCTTTGCGCAATAAAACCTTTCTCTCTTTTTCCACAAAATATGTTGCAATCAAAAATAATTGTAAGATGGATGTGAACATATGTTATAATCTTATACCCTGAGGGTGAATTTTACATCTCAATTGTATATATATATATATATCAGCGGGAGGTCTGCTGCGGCTTAATGTCTCATATCAAAACTAAAGTATTCTATATATTCGTATAACGTTCTTTAAATAAATTCCTTTGAATTTTTTCATAAATTGTTGTAAAATTTTCGAAAGTTAGATATAAAAAGAATTTGTTTCTTCATGAATGCCCCTACTGTGTGTACTGTGTGGCGGATTTTTAAAACCCGATTGGTTGAGGGATTTATAATGATTGCCTCCAACGAAATTTCCATTTTACGTTAAAATCACAGCAAATTCTAATTCAGGCTCATCAAGCAGCTTGAGAGCTAACCAGAGAAATGTTTTTTTTTTAGCTGATGTCCGTTTTTATCGCTATCTCACAGCATTGTGCTTCCCTTCCGCCATAGAGCGTCCAGAGTCTCGATCTTTAACCTCCTGCTTAAGTTAGATTGTAAAACTAATGAATACTTAGGATTGTGTTGCCGATATGTCATTTGTTTTTAAGTTACATTTTTTGTATGTATGCACATATGTTTGGTTAAAATATCTTTTTCAAACTTTTCATTTTCATTCGTAATAGGATATTAAAGGAAAAGTAGTTTAAAGTGCAGCTTGATTTAAGCAGGATATGAAATATATTTGGAGTTAAGGTAGACAGGCGATCACATAGCTGCTACAGCTTAGCTTAAAACACCGTAGACATAGAAAGCCTAAAATAATGCCCATTATTTACTTTTGTATTGGTTTAGTGCTGGAAACATTTCTGGGTAAATGTTTCGTTGGCCAATCTCTTGGTCTTCAACTCTTTGAGCAAATTCTCTTTCATGTCTTCGTATAAAAGAACATAAGACGCTACCCCTTCAAGTTATAATGTTAAATGGGGCAGCGTGCTTGTTCCATCGGTTTCTTAAGTTTTGCTCGTTAAGAAAGTCTGACGCTGGTATAATGATTGGCACAATTAAGCACTTTTTCAATTAGCTTTACTTCGTCCCCTGTTTATTGTCTAAGCAATCTTTGGAAATGACGAACGGACTTCAAAAAATTATTGTAATCTTTGAGCAAAGCATTTTAAAAATCATACGGCGGACGGTTTTCAAACCCTAACTTTTTCATATTTCTCGATATTCTAATTCTTCACAGCCGGGTTTGCTTTGACGCATTAAACTTCTTCATATGCCTTTCACTGTTCGTATTCTTGCGTTTCGGATAAGCAAAGTTATTCTGCAATGCTTTTAAAGATTTTACGCCTGATATTTTGTTTTAAATGCAATTTAAAGGAAATTTTTTGTTCAATTAACTTTTAACCGTAGAAACCTAAAGCACTTAAAAGTAGGTGTAACAAAAAACGTCAGCTTTAAGTGTGCGGAGGGACAAATTGCGGTCACACCCTACGCGGTAGCTTAAAAACAAAAATTACGGCGAAACATTCTACCTTTGAATATATGTCATAATATTGGGTATAGCAATGCATCAATTAAACTGCGAACCGTAACCGCGAAGCTATACATTTTAATGTGTGGGTAACAGCAGGTGAAAAAAGTTTACGTTATCTACATGATGTCTCTTACATGCAGAAGCAAAAGCAAAAGCAACGCGCCATCATTTCATTCGGTGCGATATTACACGTAACGTACAAAGCTGTAATTCAATTATTAAACTTATTTGGTATGAATTTGCGGAAACGTGAAGCGATAAATAAAAACTCAATTACCCAAGAGAACTAATTAGCTATCTTTGATAGTATATACTTGCAAAGGTGCATCGTGTCAATTCAAAACCCATTGAGCGTTTGCAACTTTTCCACCTACCACCGAAGTACGGAAGTATATTCGTTTTGGCAATCGCTTGCAACATCGAGAAGAGAGCTTTCGAGGCACTGTACAATCTAGATATTCTTGATTGGTAACAAATTCTATATCCATCTAGGAATGTCCGTCTGTCCGTCGACATAAATATTTCTTGTAAGCTATCTCCTCGAGCAAAAATTAAAATATTAAAATTCTTACATGCAAGTCGTTGTGCAAAATGAATCGTCGCATCAATATAGGGTATCGAGTATCACGATATTGAGTATCGGTTAAAGGAAGTAGCTGCAATACGAGTTTTTGCTCATTACTTCCATTGCTACACATATATTATGCAGACGATCCTGCATCACCGGTATAAATATGAAATTCATCATCGGTTTGCCACACCGACGCAACATTATAAACAGTAAAAATATCAGTTTTCTTGACTCTTTTTTTTTTTTAAGGATAAAGATGGTGGAGATAACAGACTCGGCCATAGTCGTACATAATTTTTTAGCTTCGTGTTTGGTTGATCTCATCAAAGAACAGATCAATTTTACCCATGCCTTTGGAAAATGTCTCAACCGAGTAAGTTTTATTGCTCTCATTACCAAAAGTACTTAATTTCTCGCTCGAATTAATTAGTTCGCATAATGTGTTCGTCACGTACGTTTTTTATTCTATAAATTGTGTTTTTTATTTCATCTATCCTTACATATCCCCTGCGGGCACTGTCTGCAATCCGTAGAAGTTTCGAAAAAGTATGCAAATACTTAAGGACTGTGAATAGCTGATGTGCTGCCGATTGCTGTCATTATAGCAACCGGACGTACAAACAGCTCAACTTGTTCTTATAACTTTAGCCGGCATAAATTTAAAATTAATAATTAATTTTATTAGATCTGCCCATAATCAACCAGGAACTAATAGTTTATCCTTTTATCTAAATTAAAATCCCGAATTTTTAAAGCAATTAATACAAAGTTTTATAATATATTTCAAGTTTCTTCCATAATAAAATCTAAATCTAAATCAAATTTGAAGATCTACTATATAAAATCAAAATTTGTCCCCAATTAGCTTATTTTCCTACATCAGTAAGGTAGAGCACGTAACTAATGTAGGGCTTATAACTATTTAAAAAGTGCTATCACAGCTTATAACCAAATATCGAATGAATATATATTTTTGCTCCAACCATACTCCAACCATATGTTGCATATAGGAATGGGTATAAGGAAATGGTAAATGACTTAGCTTAAGCCAAGCATCATTCTTCGCTCTTTCTCTTTACGATTTGCGGAATGTTGCTAAGAATTTACTGCGTAGATAGAAAAGATTCTTTACGTACTACAGTGAAATAGGAACTTACGTTTATATACTTGCATTTATATATATATTTATATATACATGTGTTTTTACATTTACACATGTATATAAAATTAATTTTTACATTCATTCGCTTTGGAAAAAAAAAAACGGAAATTAAATAACACGCAATCGGCCAGCACAAGGAAACTCATAAAGTGATAGTTTTTCACGTTCACAAGCAAAATGATATGCAAACGCCATAGTTTCCCTTGGCGAGCGTAATTGCCAAGGTAAGCTTTAAACGATACTACTTTTGTGTTCAAACCCCATGGGGAATGTTTCAGTGTTATACAGCTTGAGACAGTAGAGAACTTTAAATGAATTACGATTCCTCCTCACGCTTTTGCTTATCTTCGCTAGTGCAGATACACTTATTATTTCTCTCGTAAAATTTTTTATGTCCTTGGCATAGTGAAGATCGAAGAGAGTTGACAAAAACAAGCCTTACGACTTACCACGTCTTTTTAGACAGGGCATGGCTTATGATGCGCTACTCTTAAAAATTGTAATTTAAGTTCAGTCACATGACTATTTCTATCAAATAAATGTCATATAAATGAAGTATGAAATTGTCGGTGGAATGGGTTTTTGTTCATTTTCGAATTTGATTTGACGAAAGGCAGGGGGAAAAATTTGAGTCAAAGTTTGCTCGTTCGGAAAAAGTTTCGAAGTTACAATCGTTGCTTTAAAATGCACACGCACGGCAAACAAACTAATAGAGATGTGAAAGATGTGTATATATATGGCCGACCATGCGCAGACGGAATGCGCGATTTCGTTTGTAATCATATTTTATATGTGTGCGTCACTCGCCACTAGAGGTCCAAACTGCAATGCAGTCCAGATTGTTTATTGCGTATGGCACAATAAACCCACTCTGGTAAGTGGTGAGGCCCACCCAGACCTCGATTATTCCGCTAGGGAATGTGAAAACCACAGCCACCACGAGTACTCCCCAAAGGGCGGCACCCAAGCAGTCAGGGTTCACACATTGATTAACTGCTGCGTTCAAAAGGGGTTTGTTATGCTTCCACCTAGGTTTCCACAAACGAGTTGCAGTAAATCAATGTTATATCTATGCACCTTCCAGCGTACTTTAATGGTGCATTTATTCAAATTGTAGGCAAAAAGGGTTAAAAAGCTTTCCGTCAAATCCCTTTTACATCATTTCATTTGTAATCTGGTCGACCTCGTATCCAAATCCACCTTCCATATTACATAATGCACCTTCCAGCGTACTTTAATGATGTGTTTGTTCCATTTAATTGTGAGCGAGCTCCTGGCCCCCGTGGAGCTTAAAGTTAGTCTACAAAGCCTTTAGCATTACTTTGCGCAATATAGTAGAATATAATTGCTCTTGCCTTTGGATCAACCATACAATCCCGGCTAGCAAGAACCGGACTACCCTTCTTCAAGATATTTAAGCTTTGGGCGTTACATCTGACATGGCGGGCATAACCATACTCTCACTAATTACTATCTCAACGTATTTTACGTAACCAATTACCAGCTGGTTTGGTTAGTATTTCCTTTATAGCAATTAGCTTTATGAGAAAAGAATTCATCTTCCAGTGAATGCCTCCACCATCTTTCAGAAAACTCGTCGCCGAGTTATAAGTGGTAGAGGGTAGAGCGGGTAGTAGCAGCGGAAGAATAAGACAAGAATAAGATTAAAATTTCAAAAATAAAATTACTGTTAAGGAATATATTGATAGCGGCCAACTAATTATTTAAATAAAAAACGAAAATTGTGTATCCCTTTCTAATTAAATGTTTTATTTATTTTGTACTTTTGTTTTTTTGTTTTTTTTTTTTATTTATTTTTTTAATACAAATAAACTGCACAATATCTTGTAATTTTCTTTCTCTTGTCTTCTAAATTATTTTCAAGTCCGTTTTCGCGTTCTAAGTTCAGCTACTGGGCTGACAGGATAGTGTTTCCAATTATTGTTACATGTACAACAAAAATTTATGGAATAGTCTCCACTGGCAAATGATCTCTTCGCCCATAACTTTAAAAATGAATATTATATAACTTAGCCAAAGATTTTACTATTTTCCGTTTTGGCTTGAATTCAAGAAACAAAAAACTGCACAAAGACAACTCCGTGAAATATATATTTACATTAAAACCATAAATTCCGTAAGTTTAGTACAAAAATAGCAATTTGTTCACCGGGTATATTTTAGTTTTCTTTTCTTTTTTTTTTTTTTTTTCTCCTACTTTTTATGCAAATTTTATGCCAGGCTAAGAAGCCACTTGACTATATAACTTAAGCAATTCTATACTTCTTTTAGAGATAATACTGTAATTTTTACCTGCATCAACTGAGCCGGGCATACGATTATAATGAGCTTTTTTCACAATGGCGTAGCCAGCAAAAAAAAAAATCAAAAAAAAAAAAAAAAAAATGGAGAAAAAAATCAGTGACTTTTCATCTTTCGTTGAGCGTTCGTATGGCTAACAACGGCAGCCAAATATATTTACTTTGCAGGACAAAAAGAAGTTAAACAGATGAGACAACAAAATGCACATAAAATGGCAAAAATGTAAACATTCATTGTGTATAAATTACAGCAAGTGTTTCAGCGGTTAAATAAATAAATAAATAAATAAATAAAAACATTAAATAAAAACAAGGGAGAAACTATATACGTTTTGGTTTGTTTTTTCTTTTCTTTTTTTTTTTTTTTTTTTTTCATAAACCCGTCACCAGCTTACAATGAGCGGAGAGAAAATTTTCATTGGATTACAATCACATCATACATTCATATCTAGTCAGCGGACACATGATATTTAATAGGAAACTACAGCGAAGATCGTGTATTTTGAAACGTCAGTCCTGAAGCAAACATGGCAGTTCCTGCCAAAACTCTAAGCGAACTAACAATCACATGCATACGGTAGTCTCTTATTTCTGAAAAGCTAATTGAAAAATTCAGAGTGTAAAACCTATAGAGTTGACGAAGGACAATATAATTTAATATATTTTAAAGTTTCATTCTCGGCACGAGCACATGTACGGCCTTACGTCGATACGACAAACTCGTTCGTAACAATATTTTAAAATAAATTTCAAGTTTCTACCACTTATACCGCAGAGTATATAATGAATTTGTGCGGACACCCAGAACAACTTGAAGAGAGTCTCATCTTTTCTTACATCAACCGATTCAGAATCATTTTGTCAATCGATTTCAATCTGTCTGTCCGTTCTGTCCGTCCTGCCTGGAGTATTGGCTACACTGACATGTGTTGACGCATGGACGAACGCCATTAAAAATAAATGTGCTCGGATCCTTTTTTGCGATCGCTCTCCGTACAGTCCTCTTATGTTGAATAAGTCATTAGGTGCAAAAAATTTCCAATTTGCAAAATCTTTCAACAAAAAGCGTTCAGTACTAGTGTTATATAATATTTTTATATACTAAATAGGTGCGACATATTTCGATCGGATGAACCAAGTTTTTTAATTTTCTCTCGTATTATCGTTCCTAAGAAAAATAAGAATTTATATCAGTGTAGTTTTGAGTACACTGCGGCGAAGATAATAAGATCTGAAGGGGGAAAAAAAAATTAATTTAACTAAATTTGTGACAAATCTGTTCACACTTTTAGTCTATTGCTATATAAGAGCTTACATGAGAAATATGCCCTAACATGGAGGCAAGATATAATTTTTCGCGTATTGTCACGAAAACGAATGGATAGTTGTATTAAGTAAAGTGGTGTAGGGTATATAAAAGTCGGCCTTATCCGTTCATAATATTTTCACTTGAGACTTTGACTTGCTTTTGTGCAGGATTTAAACATACAACAACAGTATATTTTTAATATCGGCGTATATGACAGACAATATTGACTGTGAGTGAAATCCCTAAAGTTGGGCATATTTCTCACTCTAGTATTTCGTGTTTTGAAAAACCATTTACTCATAAAAACGTCCCCAGGATAAAATGAAAAATAAAACTCTTTAAAAAGAAAACTTTCGAGCCATTAGTTTCTTAATATCAGCTTTGAGGGATTCAAAAGCCATTTTACTAATTACTAGCGTCCAAAGTAATGGAAAGCAGGAATGTTTGGATCAAATTAGAAATAAATCATTTCCTAAATCCTTATGAATGTATTTATTCATCACAAACCATGCGGCTCCTGCGATTAACCTTAACCTTAATTGTAGATTGGTAGCGCTTAAGAATTTCAATGTTGGAGTTGCCCACAGTATCCCAAAGTTGTATGCTGCCACGTGTCCAAATAGATTTCAGAATTGCTTTGTATAACAGTAAATTGTTTTCAAGACTTAACTTTGATATACATTTGTGACCAATCACCCAATACAGAGGTTTTGTGTTTATTTCCAAAAGGGGTTTTTTTTTTTTTGGGCCTTTATGTGATTTTTCCACGTTAGTCTTCTATGCAGATGCATGCCTAGGATCTTGGCCGCAGTTAACAGAATTGTGGTGTGCGAAGGTTTTGCAACATTTACGCTTATGTTCCATTTCTGTAGCCATATAGAGATCTTATATAGATATGCTTGAGCAAAAATTGAAGCTTCACCTCTCTCTTAAATCTGTATCATCCACATATTTAGCCACCGTCACATCATCAGCTATCGCCATATCCGACGAGAAAATAGCGCAGAGCACAGGACCTAATACACTGCACTGTGGAATGAATTGATTTCAAAGACGTCTGATATCTTGCCGTTAACTTTAAAAAGGTTGAGTAGATAGAAAGGAGAAGGAAGATGCTTTTTCCATTGGACGCCAAAGTTAATCAAAAGCTTACTTTGTGTCTAAAAGGAATGCTGAACTGAAGTACTGCTCATTTTCTAACGCGTTGCTTACTTCTTTCACGATTTGATGACATTATTCAGGCGTACCATGTTAATGATGAAACTCAAATTGATGTTCCGGGCACTATATTATTATCGTCTAATATTGTTAGCAATATTCGTAGCAACAAAGATTTCAAAAATTTTCAAAAAATTGGATAAATGACTTGTTGGCTTATAAGAGTTACTTTCATTCTCGGATCTAGCAGCCTTAGGCACCGTCACTATTTCAGTGCATTTCCATTGATTTAGGTAACGATTCAATCTCAAAACTGATTGAAGTCAAAAACAAACCCAATTTCCTAGGCTAAGGCTTTATTGCTTTAGCACGTATCTCACCGCAGCCCAGAGACTATTTCTTGTTTAAAGCCGATATTTCACTCTCTACTTACTAAAGGCAAATGTAATTTGCTTTTTAATAATTAATTTCTTTTCGCAAAACACATCGTCTTCCGGTTCGTTCAAAGAAAAAGTTGAGGCCTAAATACTAAGCCAGTGCCTTGTTTCACTCTGATTTACAGGATGTGGCATTTGAATCGTTTATCGGTGGATTTCGGTTCAGTAGTCTTTTAAAATATTTTGCAGCACTTCAAAGCTTATTATCGCCATTTCTTGTTGGAGATAAGTTTCTTAAAAACGATGGTCTCTCTTCGATTTTCAAATCAATTAAATTTTATTTGTAACTCGATTTAAATTAGTTTTGTTAGTTGTTGTTCTGCGTTTTGTTGCCATATTTTTCTTAATCTCCTTTTTATTCTAATAAGATTTTCAATTTCAGCGAACACTAGCACCTTATTCCGAGTGATGTTGCGTAATTGATATCCTAACAAATTCAATTCTGATTTAATATCAGCGGTAGGCATAGAGTGGTTTAAATTCACTTGTATACAGTTTCTGGTTTCATTGGGAACATGTGAAAAGCTGTCCTATAAGGGACAAATTGCTTACCGAGTTTTCTACGGAAGTCAATTATCTTAATGATAAGCATAACCTCATTGCCTTTTAGTTATGTACAATTGGACTTATCTCTTGGTGCAACATTAGTGACACTGTTGATCGCTTCATTTATATCCACTATTACTGGTATGTATATGGACGATGGTTTCGGTGTTATTTTAGTTGTTGACGACAAACGTAACCGAATTCATTCCGATATTCGCACCAATGAGAAAGAAGGAAAATAAGTGCATTTTTCTCTTAAAGACTTTCCGTATGTTAGACTATTTAGCCTAAGAATATAAAAAAAAAAAAAAAATTATTATTATTATAAATTTTTTTGTTTGATAAGTGAGAGAAAATAAAACAAATAAGTAAATAAAAAAAGATGTTTACTTGAAAACTATCAAGTAGGTGCGTATATAAATATGTCACGAAGAATGAAACAACTTTGTCAGTTGTCATGAAATAAGAGCAGTTTACCTGCCTCTAAGCTTTTATTGCATAACAGTTACAAATAAAATATTAATTAAAATATTTGATCCCTGTTTTATTGGTGGCAAATACCTCAGGCGACATTGCAGCAGCAAAAGCATTGCTAAACGCTTGTTGTTGAGGTTATGTATGCGTTTTTAAGTTTTTGGTTTCACATTAATTTGCTGACACCACGATGCGAAATCAACAATAGCATCACAAGGGTCATGCATGCGCTGTGTTTGTTGGGTAAATGAATTTCTTATCGTTTGTTGTACTTTTCCTTTTTTTTTTTTGTTTTTTTTTACTTCCTTGTCCTTGCACTTTAACACGTTGTTTGTTGTGCTTTCATTGTCGTTTCTCCCCGTTTTGTTTTTGGCACATTGTTCAGTGCTTTCGAGCTCTTGTTGCTTTTTTCAATTTTCAATCTTTTTTTTTTACTGTAATTTATCAACAGATAAGATTTCTTTCGTCCTTTTTTTTTTTTTTTTTTTTTTTGTTGTTGCTTTCTTAACTGTTTTACTGGTTAACATAAACAGAGAAAATTGACCGTAACAATACCGACCACATATCAAGAATTTACCAACATTTGATGTTGATTTTGAAAACATACAAAGCTCCACCCACTCCGGTTATTTCTTTCACAATAACTGCCAGTTATGCTGTTACATACCCTTAAGAACACACAAAACAATATGTTTGCTTCTTTTACTTTGACCAAAATACTTTCATACATTGCATACATCTATCCGCATATCCACATGCCATATATATATATATATATATATGGACATATCAACACAGATGTCTAATACATGATCTGATATTGTTGCTATCTTGTACATATATATATATATATATATCTATGTATACTTATAGTTAAATATTACTGTTTTTGTGGTTGTGTATTGCAGTTTTGCAACGCTTTGTCAACAGTTAATTTTTCTGGACGTTTAACATGAAAAAGGTTGGAGAGATTTTATCTTAAGGATACTCATCTGCAAACTATTTATTTAATATATAAATTTATCTCCGGATATGGGCAGTAAAATATTGCAACGAAAAATGGAAAATATTTCTAAAGAAACAATTCAATGTTGAGCCTAATTTGTGTGTTTCGCCAAGGATTACCTTCAAAGATTCTCTATCATATTTAATTCGTTTTATATTCGTTACAGGCGTGGCATTTTATTCAATTAATTATGGGAAACTAACATAACTAGCCAATCGTTTAAGTAAATTGCTTCAGTAAATGAACTTCGTTTTTATACCTAAAACATATAGAAGAAGAAGAAGAAGAATAAATTGAGAAAGTATCTCTTTGCAGAATCTTCAGTCTGCACTTCCAACTGCTTGGGCGATAAAGTTAGAGCGAAAGAAAGAAAAAGAGAAAGAACAAGAAGAGGAAAGGGTCGGAAGCAATTATTTTGGAAACAAAGGCGACATTTATTGGCAATCAGTATCATGCACATCTGTTTCGTTCGAAATGTTTCTCCATCTTGAAATCAAAGAAATTGAAACAGTTTTTCTCTACAATTTGATACGAGGTATATATCCGACATAAAACAAACTGATTAAAACAGAGGGACTCATGTCTACTCGAAATCCTGTAGATTGTTAGTTAGAAGTTAAAGTGCAAAAAAGGAACTCTATATGCACATGTATACATTCGCGCAGTGGTGTTGTCGAGCCGGAACGCTCCGGAACATCGTTCCGCTACTTGCTTTTTGGACAGGAACGCGTTCCGGAACTAAAAATGATTTCTGATAACGAGAATTTATAATAAACATTAGAAGAAAAAAATATAAAATTTTAAAAAAAATAAAGATTTCATACATAAATTTTAATGCAAGCGGACCGTACGCTACTCATCCCTGGTATAGTTTATTGCCACACCCAAATGGGCCTGCGGCTAATGCTAAGAATTTTTATTATACATTTGTTGTGAACTAGAATTTCCAGATGTTGCTTTCCAGTATTGATAGATGTTTTAAACTTTATTAGTTTATTACTTATTATTATTATTATTACTCACCGCACAGAGCGGCCGCCTACCCAGGATCGGCCCTGTTCCGGTAAAAAAAAAAAATAGCACAACACCACTGCATTCGCTGCTTTGAAGTTTCCAAAGCCTCGAAAAAGCTCAATACTTTTTTAATTTAATTTACTTATTAGATCTTTCAGACAAAGCTTTTAGCTCCGTGCTAAGGTGACAAAAGGTACTCTTCGTTGAAAGCTACACCATCTTCGTTTTCGCTGATTTTTTCCCTTTTCTATGAACGAATAGGACTAAAAAGGGAAGACCTATCAAAGAAACTGTCGATAATATATAAAAATTTTAAAATTGATAGAATTGACTGGCAATGAAAGACAATGTCTTCGTGTCTACGCTTCTCCTCCTTAGTCCTTTTGTGCAAACAAGATTCATATCAGCTTGATTGAATATAATGCAAGTCAGCAGAGTGATCACTGGATGGAAATGCTCGCTTGAGAATAGGTAAAGATTGCTACCGCCAATCCAACACACATTCGTGATCGAAGCAAAGGAAATAAATAATTTAATAGAAAAGACAAAGTTCTCTGCCAGTAGCGGGATGATGAAATATTTAACAATTGCTATGATCAAGCCGAGGGCTGGTGAAATTCAACCGACGTGAAAAACAATCGAAAGGTAGAATAAATCAATTACCGCGATAGGCGAAATTCTTTTGCAGTCATCACGTGAGCGTCCGGGGGTTAGGTCCTCATAGAGAACTCAGCCAGGTCGAGAGGCAGAGGCAGGTAGAGAGCTCAGCCAGAGACAAAGGAGAAAGCCATTAAAATGAAAAACTTCTTTCAATTATGCGGTTCAGCTGACAAACGCTCACGGATAAGCGACCAGTAAAGAATACTCTTACGGTGATTATCCATTCACGAAACGCAGAAGCGAAAAGTACGAGCAGATGAGAGCGGAACAAACGAATAAGAACGAATAAGAATGAAAGTCCCATAAACAGATCAAAGATAACGAAAGGCATTCATTGTCCATATGAAACTGTGGCATTCAAAATGGGCTCAGGAGTAATCCAATGCGAGCAGAAATCGCTGTAATGATAAGTAAATTTTTTTTTTTTAGTAAAGTGGAGAATATTTCCAACACATAAGAGGACAACCAAATGTATAAAAGAAAGAGAAGCCTCGAGATAGGTGAAACGATAATCAATCCATACGTACTTCAGATTTTAATATTTATTTTTTCACACTCTCTTGCTTAAAAATTGACCAGAGAGCAGTCACATGTTACTCACTCTTTTAGACATTTGTTGTTATTATTGCTTATTCGAATTCATTATCTTTAGTTGAGGTCAACGAAAGCGAAAGCGAAATTGATCAAGAGCCAATCAAAGATGAAATTGATAATCGCGTTACATTTATAAATGCGGTTTATATTGCTCTACAGTTAGTTCCATATTCTAATTAAAGCAATGTACTTAAGTACATATAGGATTTATCGATTCAATAACAAGCGATGAAATAAATTCTTTTCATTAGCTATGATACCCAAATTGTTGTTCAAATCTTCCAAAGATAGACTGCTTGTCCAGCTTCTTTAGAGAATTTTCATTTTATAGTAAATTAACAATTAATCCCAACAAAATGGTGCACATGTGTTTTCAAAGCGGCATCGACAGAGGCAGACTTCAAACAACAAGGATAAATGACAAAGAGGATCAGCTTCGGAAATATGCTTAATGGTGCTTTCAACTTCGATCTGAATGAGAAGTCAGCGAAAAAGAAAGTTGAGAAGTTCGTCAAGTCTTACCATCAGAGTGCAGTGGAAGGAGCTGTAGATTCCGCGACTCTGGATAGTTCAGTGAAGGAAGGCGTATATCAAATTTTTCATTAATCAAAAAAGGCGGAAGTCTTATGAACTCTTTCAAACTCTTTATCACCTGATTAGGAAATAAAAGCATTGTCGTCTCAGCACAATTCACAATTCGTTTCAATTTTTCTTGTTTACAACTGCCTAATAAACTGCTAATGAAGTCAGCACCATCAGCGGATTCCCCATATAATAGTATTTGGAAAAGTAGTTTGCTTTGCCTAATCCGGTCAGATAAAGTGTAAGCAAAAGTTGTTACTACAATCACAAGGCAGTATTATTAGTTAAGCCATCGGTACCTCTTCAAGGTCTGAACGCCCGAGGAAAGTGATTGTTAGCACGGTTGAATACTAGCAGTTAGTAAGAGCCGAAACTAGCCCTAGATATTTTATTCTTTTAAGGCTTTAAGCTTTAAACAATTATCCGAACTAGTAACCGAACTCTTTTTTCTTTTTTTTTTTTTTTTTTTTTTTTTTGTCTAAAAGAATAGAGAAAATAGAAAAAAAAAAATAGATTAATTTTGAGGAAACGTACATTAAGTTTTTATTATAAATAATTCATCTCTTCTTTCTACTTCTTTGTACTATGCTTGTATTATGCTTAGATGGTCCATAATTCATCGCAATCAGTGAATTTATCAAGAGTTTGCCGTGCTTTGTTATCTTTTTTCCCTCTGGTCTGGTTTTACGTTTTCGAAACAAATTTTTTCGCATATATTTTTTTTTGCTTTGTCCTTTTTTTCTTTTTTCTTGCAACCTTGCCATGCGAAGTAACTTATGGCAAGAGTCCCATATCCACGTATGTTTTGTTGATTGCGGCATGTCAGTTGACACAATCCGATTTCTACTCCTCCATATATTCGTGCTGTTAATAATATAGTTTCTGTGCTGGGATTTACTTGTGATATCCATATGTATGCTCTGTACATTTGTTGTTTGGTTGTTTCATCTTTTTTCACTCAGTTTTTATTGTCCACATTTAATCCTTAATGTAATCAAATGTGATTTTTCATCACATGTGTTATATATAAATCAGTATTTTCAGTGCTTTCGTAAATTTTTTTTTTTTTTTTTTTATTAATTTTCAACCGAATATTGGGACTCTGCTATAAGCTTATTATATCTATGAGCATAGTGTTCAAGTATACTATAGTTTTAATTTCGTTTGATACACCTTAAGGCATGCACCTACTACGACTATGTAAAGTAAATAAATGGATGCTTGAGGATCTGAAATTAAAAAAGTTAAAATTGAAAAGCTTGAAGCTTGAAACCTTCACATGAATAGTAATCAAATTTATAACAAACAATCATACAAAATTTGTTGTAAGTCGTTACTAGGATTATCTGAAAGCTTACTATTAGACAACAGATCCGATTGACCAACTTTGACTCATAAATCATGATGTTAAGAAAAAATATTGTAAAGCTTTATGCACTGACCTGAAATGTCAATTGTTCAAAGGTCGTCTTAAATCGAACACGACTTTCCTTTCCTTTTTTTTTTTTTTTTTCATTCATCTGACAATATTAAAAACAAAATTTCTCAATAAGTCTTTTTTTGTTGAAGAAAAAAAAAAAAAAAAAAAAAAAAAAAAAAAAAAAAAAAAAAAAAAAAAAAGAAAATCCCTTTACGAAACTCAGTTCCTCTTGAAAGGTGGTCAAAATTTGCTCAGGCAATGTATAATCCAACACACTTGTTTACTAGTGTCTATACTAATCGATCCACTTGTTCCAATGGTTTTTGCTGTTGTTCTCTTTGTACATCATACACTTGAAATTTTTAAATAAAGGATTCCAGTATAGTATTAGCCTCAACACAAGCAGAATTTTGTTATCTTTTCTGCTTCGAAGTTTGCGAGTTCGGCTAACAACCTTTAATGTCAAAATAAATTGAATGAAATGAAAAAATGAATTAAGTTATACCGTCGCCGGTGATAGAGAAGATCTCGCATTCATTGCCAAATTTTATATCCGTTCATTCATATATAGGCTTTCATTCATATAATCGAGCTTTAATTGAAATTGTATTCGAATCAAATTTTAAACGATTTCTATAAATCACTGATACACTGATACACTGATACACTGATACACTGATCCACTGATTACTAATAATCATTAATTGAAATTTTAAGCTATTTTTTGCATTAGTTTTCATTTTAATTATTTTTCACACACTTTTTGGATGCTTTATATTAAAAATTGAAGTTAAACAACAATTTATCAAACTGTTCATCGCTGTGTTCCATATACTGCGATGAACTTATTAAGGTGCCACCTGACATTTTCTTCGTACAGTTCAACATTTTTTTTACGGTATATGCAGCCAGTTTGTTTCCTCGTACCACTTCGTTCATCTTGATTGTATTGAAAATTTAGTCACCGCATGATTGCGAATTTTAATGGCCATGAAATCAGTAGCAATTCGCGGTTCAATTTGCTTTAACATTTTGCCATCAAACCATCGAACATATCAATGGTTTCGTATTTAGACAAGTCCGTATATCATCACACAACAGCCGTTGGCCCAGGAAATATTCGCGACATGTACAAATCATTATTGTATTATATTACATATTAATCCGTGCATACAATAAAAAACTTTGATTCGTGAAAAAAAAAAAATGTTCGTTATACGTACTCGAGGCGAGGGTTCGAAACTTAGTCACGCTACTCGCGTACATTTCACTCGCAATAGCGATAACAATATATGGATTGAGTGACTTTGAATGAATTCCCATGACCATGAATTCACTTATGAAACCAATACGTTCGGATACAGTTTCGACATCAGTCAGTATGTGGAATGGCGAAGTGGTTGAAACGAACGTCAGGATATGTTCGCAGCCAGGTTTCATATCTTCTTTTGTTTGAAGTTTGCCGATAGCATAGCAGCGACAGCATCTACCCCACACAGGAGACACATACGATAAAATGACTTGAAAAATATTCTTTTTTTTTCGATTTTCTATGCAGTACCGCGTAATAAAGTTAGACCTAAGGATCTTTTGTTTTATCAGTTTTTGTGTTCATTTAAAATATAATTATTTTTTGAACGAGCGGCCCAAACATCGATTGGTCTGCGTGATCACTAAACTTCATCATTATCTACTTCGAGGGTTACTGTTTGGTAAAAACATGAACTTCTTTTTCCCTTAAAAGCATGGCTTTAGATTTCGAGTGCCATTAACTTTAATCTTCCAGCTGCTTTTTGAGAAGAAGAATACCGCGACAAAGCAATCATTGGTGGAAAAGACAAACTTGAAAGAAACAATTTGTTGGACATCTTACAGTAATTGTTCCAACAATAAAGCCTGAGCACTGCGAGGGGGAAATGTCACATAATAAAATGGAAACTTCTGCCACGTGACTTTCTTGGTTTATGATGTTTTAGAGCGTTTATGATAGTGTCGACCCAGACGTATCTGGAATTGTGACAAAGTCATACAAATCAAAATTAGAAACAAGGATTTCAGTGTAATTTCCAAAATGGGGTACACGCAGGTGATCAACTGAATGATGATTTTGAACGCAGTTATCATCTTGCGGTTTGCCTTATGGCTACCACGTAAAAATGTATTATTTTGATCGTAAGTTCCCGCAAGACTTAAGTCCACTATCGAATCTTTACTTTGCTTACTTTTTAATTCCAAACATTTACGGTAATTAAGGTCCTCGATTGGTTTTAAAATATTTGAAGATAATAATAATATATGCGAATCTTTTTGCAGGAAATTGGTAACAGATAGACATCTGTGGCATTCTTTAGGTTATTTGGAGATGGTAGAGATCTCAAAGAGTTATGTATGCCAATTTATTTCCAATTATTTCAATTGCATGATGAATAAAACCTGACGAGCAGGAACGAAATTTTCCTTTGTTTATGATTAATTATCATAATCTTGAAGATTTAAAAGAATTAGGCTGAGTGTGGCTGGGCAAGTATATCGTGAGTGCGGAAAATACGGATAAACGCATTTGGATAGCAAACTGTGGAAATGAAGAAAAGAGTGAAATCGGAGAACATATTTCTCTAAGAGTTAAGTTTCGGGCAACATCGGCGACTAGCGTAAGGCAGTGAACCGATGATTCCAGATTATCGTGACGTCGCCAGTCGATCTAGCGACATCACCAGCTCCGTTGACTACAACTTTGCCTGATGTTTATTTCCTTTTAACTTAAGCAGGCGCATCTTACATCGCCCACTAACACTAATAAAAAGTCGATTTCGAAAGTGGACCGACGGAGGACGGAAACCATATTTATCTCACTTATTGTCTACCATTGTTGTTGTTCAAATTAAATTCTTTATGTTAAAAGAATGCTGCGTCATTTAAAATGATCGGTGTAATGACTTTGTTCGTCAAAGGTAGGTGTGCTAAGGCATGTTATTAAAAAAAATCCTTTCTTGTGCAAAAGCTGGAATTTCCATTATGCTGGAGCAGTCTATACAATATTGAAAATATTCTATACTTTCTGAGAAGGGTCGGGGTCTTAGAACGAAATGTCATACTATGGCTGCTAACTGCAACCACTTTGAGTTTCATGTTGCAGTATTCACCGAGACTTGGGTTACACCGAGGATTGTCGAGATGGTGATATTCATATATTCTTGCAAATGAAAAAATCAAAAGAAAGAAAGAAGTCAAAAGTCCATAGCTACAAACCATATATAGCGCCCTTTTACGTTCATTTCTCGTCTGATATTGCAGTGTACTTGGAGCACTCGTCTCTAATCAAAAATATTCTAATTTGACTGCCACCTTGCGGCAAACTATTAGTCCTGGATGAGATTAATCTTCCCAATAACTCAATGAGTTTGTAATGAGTGATGACGTTGGCCATTGGACAGCCTTCAGTGCATTTGCCATAAAACAAACGATGGAGTTTCTCGATTAGTCGTTTGTTATGAGCCTAGTTTATCCATGCTTCAGACTGATGGCTGATGGCTACGTTTTACGTGAAAATATTCAAATCACTTGACTGTTGCTTACCCTTAGTCTAGTCATCTACTAGCTAGCAATTTGTGGAATTAAACTGGGTTTATGTGAAATTCCAACTGTAAGCATATAGATGGATTCTATCAGTCTGTTTTTCTTTTATTCGCTATTTCTGTCCCGGTATACTTCCAATGAATTCCTTGTCTGGCGTTACAAACCTTAAGAAAAGCAGTCTATTCTAAATGTTTAAACGCATTGGTTCGTTTCGAGATCCAACGATGCTGTGCTGTACACTGCAGAGAGTAGATACTCCAAGTTCATTCATTCGACTACAGGCGAACTACCTAACAATCCTAAAAAGATCTTTAATATTTTATATTCCAAAGTGAAAGGGAGAGGAGTTCTCTCTGTCGTAAGCTGTGATCATATGGAATGCGCGTACACGCCTGCCATATACGTCGTTTTTTGTAAAGTATTTTGAAAATTCGTACCACTCATTAAATATTCCGTCTACTACTCAAGTATTGTCGTGTTACTCATCATATCCTGCAGAATATATATCGAGTTTTAATGATTTGCGTAATGAAATGAAATTTAGATGAAAACCGGATGAAATTTATTGGCTTATCTACGCTTGAGAAGAGACGTGAAATGTTAGCTGCAACATCCCTATTTCAGATAATTGGAGATGATATTTCTCCCCTCTGCTTCTTAATGCAATCTTATTAATTAAATGAAGCTATCAGCATAATGCCGCTCTTATTACGAATTGCTTAATCCGTTTCATGTAATTTGTAGAACATTCAACGACTACCACTGCTTACATGATCTTACGGTCTCGTCCGTTAATGAGCTTAAAAGCATAACCTATTGCGTAATCAATTGCCGAATTCCTCTGTTCGTTTTTTTTTATTGCTTTTCATGTTTTAAGTGTCAGTAAAAACTATATGTGTCCATATGAAAATTTCCCGCAAGCATGTTATGTTGTAAATATATGCATGTATTATCGCCTGGATCTCCTTCGTATTCACTATTGAATAATGAATTCATCACCTTCTCTATTATCGTAAGAAATGTACGAAGATTTCAAGTGAACAGCTTGAGAATTGCTTAAGAATTGTTATCGTAACTTGGCTGTACTTTTACTACATATATATATATATTATACATATACATATATATATAAAATAAAGACAGTTTTTATTGATTTCCGAATTTGATTTAAGAAAATTGACACCACTGTAGATAAATTTGCATCTTCCAGATCATCTCATTTTAATTATCGTGCTCTGATTTCTCCATATATGAGGGCAATCGATAAAAAAGATTCAATTTTTTCCTGGCAACAGCGATGGCTTTAATTCACCTTATGGTCGTCACTTGTACTCTTTATTTCGTCAAATAAGTGAAACTCTTTGGTGAATCAATTGCGAACTCACACGTGACACTATTTGCCTTATTAACAGGCTGATCTTTTATCGCACGAGATGTAGTGATCATCTATTCATAATGAACATAGTAAATGTACATGTGGAGTCTTACAATCTCCCGATGTCTGTCCGAATGTTGCCACTTCTATACGCCATTCCACACTTCGCAACTTGAGTATATGTGATCTTCGTGACCACAGCATTCGTGGCATTTTGCGGTCTCACAATTTAATAGCTTACCTCGCGATCTTTTCTCTTGTCGTTAAATCATGTCATCAAGACGTATGAGCGTTTACAGTCAAACTATGAACCCACACTCTTTTACACTTTTTTACCCTCACACTCATCAATGCCTTCATATGACACTTTATGCTCATGTGCTGCATTATTTCTTAAACAACGAAATTTACTCCTCGATGTTCTGTTCTACCCTACGTGGCGGACGAATAATATGCACATTTTAATAAAGATTAAAACAAATCAATAAATAAATAACTTGGCGGACGTATAACAAGCAACATTAAAAAGACTTGAATCAAATAAACATTAAAATAAATAAAATAATAATTTTATATATCAAATCTAACCTCAATTTTACTAAAGCTCAAGCAAAGGACTCTTCACACATCTCAGCGAATTTTCGGCTGTTGATTTGCTGAATAACAGAAGAAGAAGAAAAGCGATCGGTAATAATTTGAGGAAAAGTTTATTCTATCGGAGAAAGTTTTGAAGCTAAACGGCAGACAGGCAGACAGGCAGACAGACATATGTAAATGGGTTCCGCGATTCATGTTGATGGACGTCGTCATAGTAGACGACGGAATATGCGAAGTCATTTTTAATAATATATGGCTTTGCAAGAAAAGATTCCCATTTCTCGCCAGACTTGAAAACTCAGTAAACGTAAAGAAAAAGGAAAAGCTGAAGAATTGTGATTCTTATCCACTTATGAAAATTTGTAACTTGAAGGTTATGTGCCCCTAGTAAAGGTGTGTATTTTGAAAAAAAAAAGAAAAAAAATTGACGGATCCTCCAATAGGCTTTTCTTCGGATCGTTTAAAAGGACGTGAGAACTTCGAGATATGGAAGAGCCAGCAAAATCCAGAAAAATTGTGCGAACCGACGTGCTATCGTGAATGACAACGTGCTTTGGCTGAAATCACATCGATGATGGATCGTTGTAATTATGGACATATTGCAGGAGTCTCAACAGCACCAAAAGCATGCGAACTGTTGATGAGCGCTTATGACAAAAGTGGAATTACTCAAGCAGTTGGTTAACATAAAACTGAAGAATTATAGCTCAGTCCAGGATTACCTGAACAAATTGGCAGTGATTACCTTGAAAGTTAGGAACGCCACACTTAATATAGATCACACACTCACGGCATCATTAATGCTAACCGGATAGTTGGATGATTTTGAACCAAAAGAAAGTAAAAAATCTACTTTGTATAAGAAAAACTACAAGGAAGAGAACGAAAAACCAATCCGGAGTTATATTTGTGGAGAATTTGGGCACATTTCTAGAAATTTCCAAATCAAAGATAACCATAGGAGCAACGTTAAGCCGAACACAATAAAACGAAAAGGAAAAGTAGTTCATCAACATCTATTGCATCGAGTACGGATGCGTGTATGTTCCTGCAGACACAAACCATACGTGATAAACAACGACAGTGACACATATATGTACCGAAATGCTATGACATCTACTACTAACGTGCCATCTATGGTCTAGCGCAGCAGGGATTGAACCTGTGCCTTTTGGCTGCGTGTCGAACGTCCTAAGCGGTACCCATCTGAATTTAAACAATTTCTTCTTCATTTATTAAACACAAAGATAAAAAGAAAATAGATTCTCAACGAGTTGTAACGTGATTTGTTAGGAGACAACTAAACATATTCATTAAGAGTTGTTATAATTTTTGAATAATTCTAACCTCAAAGTAAACAATCAAAGAAAAAAAATTTATATTTATTTTACGCAATTTGATATACGGCTAGATTTCGTACCAGCGTCCGTAGTAAGACTGAAATTCTCTTATTCTTCTTACAAGCCTTGACTTTCTATTATATATCCTCTTTTTTTTAATTAACATGTCAGGTATACAAGATTTGGTCTCTTACTTGTTTGTTTGTGAGATATCTGAACTTATATTCAAAGCCGCGCCTAGTCATTAAAACTCAATTCCCTCTTTTGAACTCAAGTACGAAAAGTCGGACATAACTAAGTCGTTTCGGTGTTTCACGTTGATTGCAAGCAAATTTTATTGTCCCTCCCAATTTTTATTGCTATTAGGTAAACCTTAGGAGAGGAAATAGTGTTTCATTTCAAAGGCAAAAGTGCATCGAGAAAAAATGGCAAACAATAAATTGGTTCACTGTAAAGATTATATACTTTTTCGGTAAACATCAAAGGGTGAACGTCGAAGGGTGATTTTCGGGAGTTAAAGGAGTTGACACAACTTTACATTTTTTCAGAAAATTCATTCTTTTTTATTAGCTTTGTAAATGCCTTCAAATGTCTAATAATGTGTCAAAGCTGCTCGAAACGTTTTTGTGCGTTAAATGAATCCCTGCTGGGAATTCGTTGTCCTTAAGCATATGTACTTTAGAAGGAGTTTATGTTCATTTAAAAGCATTTCGAATAAAAAACACGTTAGTATAGCTTCAATGCATGCACAAAAAAGGGCGCAAGTTCTTGGCTCGAAATCACGATTTTTGCATGTGATTCAAATTTTTAACAATTCATTTGTAACATGGACAAGAAAGCATCGCGTCACAAATCATTGAGACGTCTGTTGAATAGATATGAGGCCGAGAGTGATTCGAAAGAAACACTGGCAAGAAATACTGGCAAGAGCTTAAAAGTGTGCGATGCAGATGTTGCTGTTAATTATGAATTCGTCTATAGAATTATAAATTTTCTTGACATTCTCTCTATCATTTACATCGTTACACATGTAAAGCGTAAAGCGGGCAATACTGCTTTCGACACATGCAACCAAATTGGTACGCCATAGCATAAAATCTTCGCGATATTAACACAAAAGGCCAGTTTTATAGTCTTGGAATTGCAAACTAATGAAAAAAACAAAAAAATAGTACAAAAAATATTGTAATGAAAGCAAAGCCCTTAACACATTTCGGAACTTTAAATGCCTTGTTCCTCGAAACACGCGCTTTCGGAACGTCCCATTAAGCAACTTCTAGAGTCGTCATCTCTTTCATTCGAATTTTTTGTACCCGTCACATCCCACAAAATATATATAATTGTCATCAGCATCAAATTCTGAATCGATTAAGGCATGTCCGTTTGTCCGTCTGTACAATGTTTATTATAAACATTCTTCTGGCCACAAAAACCAATCTATCGACGCGGCTGAAACATTCAAAGCTCTTGCACACGGGTTGATCTTGAAAATGGATCAAATCGATCGAGGTACACATCTGCAGTACTATGAAGAGTGACGATGTCGCTGTCTTTGAAAAAAAGGATAAAAAACTTCTTTTTTGCTCATTACTCGTAAACTACACCAGATAATTGCATAAAAATTCTATGGGCGATGCTGGAAAATGCTCGCCCATGTCTAGTCTATTTTACAGTTTGTCAGAATTCCATTTTTTTTTTCAAAGCCTTTCTAACGCACAGAAGGGACCTTCAAAACCACCATGAAGTATATAAATTCTTGGCCATTTTCGAATTTGGAAAGCATCTAAACATGTCCATACGTTTATCTGTCCATCTGTCCGTCTGCGCAGCTGTTCCCGTTCGCAAAAGAATTTGAAAATGACCCAAACTTTTGAACGAACACGCCTACAACGCAAACACGTTTATGTGACAAAAAGTGTGAACGTCTTTGCTTTCTGTGTTTTTCACTTCTTCAACACATACACCATATAAATTTCCACTTTCATTCTCAGAATAGACAAAACCAGCCGCGACCACCCAATGTCGTAGAGTATGAATATATAATTCTTTTGCTTTTTTTTTGGGGTCCTGATAACAGGTATAAAAGATTCGGTCACGGCCAAAAATGATTTTCTTACTGATTATAATTTAGACTAAGATTTCCTATCGAGACATGTGGATTCTATCGATAAGTTATATGAAAAATTTTTTATCAACAAAAGATTGTCTTTCTTTTTTTTGTTGGATATTGAACGGATTTATTCAAGTATTTTCCAGGCATACAAAATTCAGTTTGTTAGAGTCCCCCTATGTATAGACTAATTATTATTTCTTTATTTTTAGTTTGAAATTTTCCCCAGTTACACTGCGTCGCAGATTGTCACGAGAATGGTTCCGATGTTGCCATTTTTTAATATATGTATTTAAAAAAATGTTGTTAGTTTTGGTTCCTTCCAAAAAAAGAAAAGAGAAAAAAAAAGTCCAAAAATATGTTTTTTTTTTTTTTTTTTTTTTTAATTTTGCTTAACTGGTATTATCGCTTAGCAGGCTGCATTTTATTGAACGAAATCTCTGAAAGAAAAATTTGCAAATTGCCAACTATATCCGACATATAATATCGTTCGCAGCACACACATTTTTGGTGAATAAACGAGACGTTTTTCTCCTTTTCAGAAAGCAAAAAGCGAAATGCATGAAAAGTAAGGACTTTTACGTTGCGATGACTACCTTCGTAAAGAGTCTCACAGAGGTATGCGTAGATTCAGCGTAAATCGTTTGAAAGGCTTCCCCATTGCTGCGTGCTATAATTGAGACAAAGAAAACTCGCTTGATCACCACAGCTGGGTAGAGAATATAAAAATGTTGCAAAAAATATTGAATGAAAATGGAAATATCTCGTTATCGATATTTTGCTTCGGTATTAGGCCAGATTACTACAAAAAGTTATTTTCCTATTAACTTAATGCAATTCCTTCGGTAAGCAGTAATTTGGTTTTTTTTTTTTTTTTTTTTCTTTTAACCATAATTAAGGAAATTCGTTGCTTTTTCATTTATTTCTTATATTGTTGTGGAAGAGAAAAATTACGTCCGTAATTGATTGCGAAGCCAAGCTTAAAGTAAAATTAAGAGAAAAATATAAAATTTATTCGTTTTTTATTTATTTCTTTCATCAATAAGCAATTGTATGTTCATCTAGATATGTGTATAACTTTTAATTACTGCACTTCATTATTCGTTTTATTGTTCTCTTATAATATAAAAATTATTTCCTTTGTATGTCTTTTTCGCTTATTCTCTTTTACTGCACTTTTGTCAGCTTTTCATTATAATGACAATTTTTTGGCTCCTTCGCTTGGTGTACAAATATAAAATTCGATACGTTCGGCAGCGTTTTTATTAAATTTCTTGATGAAATTCTCATATATTGCGGTAATAACATTATCAAGAGCATTGCGTTGTACGAGTGTTACTGTACAGCCACCGAAACCACCGCCCGTCATACGTGATCCCAACACACCAGGACAATTAATGGCCGCATCAACGAGTACATCCAGTTCCGGACACGACACTTGAAAATCATCACGTAGTGACATATGTGACTTTGTCATTAGTTCACCCATCTGGATAGAAGAAAAGAGAAACAAAAGTGTAACATATATTACATAGATATTATACATATTCACATATATACACACACACATATATAGGATGTGTTTAAAGAAATAAAAAGAGGGAAAAGATATGTGAAAACAAGAAAATGTATAAAATATTATATAAAACACATGTAAGTACAAAAAAAGTTTGTACAATGCAAACTTAATTTATATTAAAAACTATATACAGAATACTTATGAAAAACTCACTTAACGAACATACATACAACAACAAATAATAATGCGGCTGCTGCTGCTGGTGCTTTATAAATATGAGAGTGCAAGTGTTTGAGTGGGGGTTTGGCGGGCACGTCTACATTTAACAGATATTGTCAATGGTGTTGGTATGTGCTCTTATCTCCTTTTAAAAATCCCGCATCGAAAGTCCGCGGTATGCTAACGTAGTTATGGCGTTCGTTCACTTATAGCCATCGACGACATAACAAAATATTCTCCTGTACGCTTTTAATTAGAGCGAGTAAGTGTTGAGACAGTCCACTACTACCTCTTTGCTATCTATATGTGTATGCGCTTTCATAATCATACCGAAACATTTTTACTCAGCAATTGTGGAGTATATTAAATTCGTTTTAGGTCAGATATAAACGTTTCATTCCTTTGTTTTATTTAGATTACACTTCACAGACATTGGTCTGTAAGCGTAGCTGTATACAAAACTCACAGCATGTGGCCTTTAATATTGCGAAAATTATAAATCTACTTTAACGTCCGCCTTAGCCCAACTCACTCACTCAACCTCCCTTAGTCGTTCTATAAATTCACATTTCTTTCTTTATTCCGTTTCTTATAATATTAAAACCACCAATAACAGCAAGTTTTCTTCTTTTTTTTTTTTTTTTTTTTAATAATTGTACAGTCACACTAAGTAAATGGTTTTTACACTAAACATAATAATTTCATGGCTTGAATACCAGACCATAAAACACTTGCACACATGCATATGCCATACTCTACTTTATTGTAATAGTATATGCGCGCATATGCATGCATGCAGCCACTTAGCCAGCGGTCTTTTATATTTATATTTTATTTATATTTTATTGCAACGTTTTACATTTTCTACCATTTTTTCAATTCATTCATGTAAACAATTCGCATCTATTGATTTATAGCCGCAATAATAGCAACACAATGTTCTAACAAGATTTCATTCTAATAAGATTTCATTTTGGAGGAAACAACGAGAAGTTGATTGCAGGATAACTCAACATGGACTTATTTAATGTTCCCCTTTTAAACGTCAACAGCTCAAGTGCAATGACGTCATGGTCCAATGCATTAAATGCTTTTCGGTTTCCAAGATCATCGCTTAATCACCAGATTAATCGGCCAGTTCTGTTGTCTTTTCCACACTTAACTAAAGACATCAGCGAATTAACGACTAACTGAACGAATGACTAAATTGAAGAAAGCATTGATTACCATTCTCTTCAAGGAAACGCTTACTTTATCTATAGTACAAAAGCCCATAAGTGTTCATCTCGACAGCTGATATAGATTAAGTTTAATAGGTGTCGATGCAATCAAAATGCTAAAAACAGATGAGAGCATTGTGCGACAAGCTTGTTGAGAACCCATTGCCCATTGCTTCACTACTTCATATAACATCACAGCTTACGCCAGATATTTCAACTATGTTTATAGTCAACTTTATATATATTTACAAAACCCTAATATCTCAAATATCGGAGTGTACATGTGATTGTCGATGTCATAGCGAAATAATACGATTGCGTGTTAGCGCGTGATAGCGTGTTACATAACGCTATGCCAATGGCTCAGTAATGATGTTCACTACTATTGAGCATTTCTGAGTTATATGCGGACAAACTTTTTTTTCTTCTTTGTTCCTCTTGGCTTTCCCATTAGTGAAATTCATTTCACCTAATATTGACTGTAAGTTAATTGTCCTTCTCACACGTTATCTTAAGACATATTGAAAAGTTCATTATATAGAATCATCCAGTTCGTGGAGTCGCGGTAATACAACACTACCATCCAAGGTATCAGATGTTGAGTGCAATGTCCGCTTCTTTTACAATGTGGATCGTTTAACAACTGCTGAGCGTGTTGAAGTAGTAAAAACTTGCTACTAAAAATCTGATTCTGATCTGATGGCATTACGAGCAGATAATGGTCGACATAATCCGTCGATCCGAGCAAGCTATAGGTACAGAAGAAGTCGACAGATTCTGCAAATGGCTTGTATTTGTTCCTCCAAGCGATGTCAATGTGTCAGTCTCGGCGATTATGGGCCCATTTACTGTACCTTTAAAATGTGCAACAAACCACTCGAAATGTTCGTAGGCCAGTATGCAGATGTAGAATGACTATTGACAAATCAATATTATTTTTGGACAAAAGCAACCTTGACACGAAAACTATCAAAATTGCGTGACATTCCGACCATTAGTTTTTTGTCAAGTTGCACTTGTTTGAGTGACGCGACGCACGAAATGCAAAGTTTTTTCAATTGTTTCGCAAAAAGTTAAAACAACCGCAACTTGCACACTAACGACCGCAAACTAATACGGAGTTAGCACTAATGGCAACATTTAATTGTCATCCTACGAACTTATTGAATGCTGTATTATGTAAATGATATCTTTTTTCGCTATAAGGCAATCATCAATTTTATGTTATGAATTTTAATTTTTTTATTGCTCTTAAATGTATGCGTGTGAACGGATTAAATAACAAAATTTTGAATGAACGTGTGAAAGTGAGAGTGTTAAGTGACAGAAAGTGATCATCTTTTTAGCAAGGAAACTTTCAGTTATAGCATTGCATTAAATTATAATAAACAGATCATTTAGTGGAGTAGTGTAACACAGTGCTTAACATGCAGGCCATAGGAATAAAGTCAAGTCGGGTCAGTCGGGCGAATCGATCGCTATAGAAACAATGATAAACATTTTAAATATTCTTTAATTCCGAATTGCACGGTCCGATAACTTTTGCAAAAATCAAGGAAATCAAAGTGTTTTGCTATAACAACTGCAAGAAAAAGCCAGAGCAGATCTTGAGTTAGAAAATCTCTCAATCTAGTGTGCTCTTCACTACCATCCTTTGCACGGTTACTACTATTACGTAGAAGAGTTTAAGAGTAATATTCAACAAGAAATATATCGACTTGATCGTCATACCAAAAAGTTTAAAGCGTTTTGCTGCATAACGAGTTTCTGCAGGAAACTATCAAGAAATATGTTGGAGAGGAATCTGCCTAAGCTAAGAGAGAAAGATTTTTAAATTTTACAATACATTTTAAATTATTAAAAAATCTAAATATATTCTAAGAATATTTTAAATTGCTTTGTTAGCATTATCTACGGTTAGCATTTGCAAGGGCATACTAATTCCTTTTCATCAAAAACAAAAAATTTGGCTCTGACCGAATCTTTTACGCCGATCATATTTACTTTGAGAAAGTGTATAAATGTTTGTAACAAAAACGACCAAATAATTTAAAATTTTGCTACTCTATAACAATAAATGGGCGTGGCCATTTTTTTATTTTACAATACACGTCGCGTTTTTTACCGTGTATCGGTTGTAGCTAACGAGTAACGAGTAAAAATCCCAGACAGTAGAGCTCACTGTGCACTGTGGGCGTGTCCTTTGGCCAATTTTACCCATTTACAATACCAAGCTACCCGTCATGTTCTTGCCAAATTTTAGTACTAATATGTTAATTTTTGCGAGTAGGAGAATGTTTACCCCAAACGTTTCACGGACAGACATTAAGAGAGATGAACAATTGCAAACGTATCTGACAAAATGAATATGCCGATATCGTTTTGGTGGTGAGTATAACAACCAAAATCAAGCATCATTTGTGAAATTTTTTTTTTTTTTTACTATACCTTGAATATAAAATTTTATACCTTTTGTAATGAATGAATAGTAAATGAAAAGAAATAAACCACACGATACGTATATATAAAAAGTCACCGAAAAAATAGAACCGGAAGACCTGTGAAATGTGTATTAAAGCAGAAAAAAATGCATGAAGAGGAAGACGATTCTTTCCCTCCCTTTTTCCCTCAATCTCCTTTTTTTTTTTTCTTTTGTATTGAGTTGACAAGAGTATGCGTTATCCAAATGAATGAATATAGTAACGTTAAATACCGATGAGTGGGTGGTTTATGAATGAGTATAAGCGAAAAGGAGATCTTTTTGGACTTTTTTCTCCCCCCGCATTCTTTATGTTTTTTGTTTCGGTAGATGAAAGTTTAAGTGCGGGAAGAATATGTGTTTACATATGGTATGTGTGGCCGCATAAATCAAATTTTGCTGATTGCAGTTGAATTGAATAGGCGAAAGCCAGCAATTCAAAAACTGAACTAAAGCCCTACCAAACCCATTATGCATACATGGTTATATGTGTAACCAACAGCAACACTTGATGGCTGCTATTCTTATATGTGTGCACCTAAAATTTTGTATGCTTTCCATATAGTTTATACGCGTGAATATTTCCTTTTTATAAATTCAAAATGTTGCGTCACACAAACACACCATGCACAGATAGGGGATGAAGGCTTGCGTACATAGCTACTTTGCGTATGAATGTGTAAAGAGAGAACGTAGACGTATGCAAGTCATATACATACGTAAATTTATACATATATATATATATGGATGTATATTAAAAGTATTGAGCCATTAGAAAATCAAAATTTATATTCAATAAATTAATTTATGCTCATTAAAATTAATTTATATCGATATCAAATAAGATTCTTAAGGCTATGTCGTAACACATTGACAGGTTTCTTTAAACTATTCAACTGCTGAATGTCCGCCTTTCACGCAGAAAGATTACAATTTTCTATTCAATTTGGTGCATAGTCTGACGTCATCAATTTACTCTTGCTGCAATTGTCCCGATAAGTTATCCCGATAGGTTATCAAAAATCCTTCTATTCTAAAAAACTGGGCGTGTCTTGGTTGAATTTATGCAATAATTTGCGCACCACAGTTTGTATGCGTAGAAGATTGCTCAAGAATCGCAGATGAACCACCATCCCCACCTAAACTAACACACACATGGATGTGAAGCTAACGATTTTCATCACTCACTAGCTTTAGTAACGTCGGTGCATTTAATGAAGGTGACAACTGGAGTTCAAGTGGTTAAGCCATATAACAACAGAGCTCTAATAAATTCCAAAGCCAAGGAGCTACACGATTTTAAGGGGAAAATTTTCTACAAAAATGAATTTCGCTTTGATTTCGAACGCTTCTTTTCTAGGCCAAGCTATCGTAATGTGTGACCCCTTAAGAAAACAGTTTCAGAGATCAAGAGGTCAAGACTTAGTGTTACATGTTTTTCTTATTTTTTTTTTTTTTACGATCGATTACAAGAGTTAACGTCAATTTTATTAACACGGCAGACTCTTCTTGGTTTAAATGTTTAAAACGTGTCAGGGGAGTTTACACAATGTATCTTCCACGGAGCTGAATCGAATCGTACTCTTTTCTTATTTAAGATGAATGATGATCATGTTGCGCTCGTTATCAAGCTCAATATTTTTTATTTTGCCTAATATATATATATATAAGACTATAATACACGTAAATATCTATAGAGAAGCAAAGTAAAGAGCCTACAAAAGCTTGCTTGCATGTGTTATACATGCATGCATACATGCATGCACTTATATGCTTACAGTTAGCTTATCATTAACTTTGGCATATATTCGCACAAAAAAAAAAGTACACAAAGAACATCCCCACCGGCTGCCTGGGCTAACTCTTTTATATAAAATACGTCGCAGAATAAGATGAAGGGGTACATTATCATAGCGAGGGCGAAGGAATGGCAGCTGTTAAAAACGCCGCATAAATTAGTTTTTCAACACCATTGCAACACTCAATGGTATTTCTTTTTTTCTTTTTTTATTTTATTTTTGCATCCTTCGGTATACGTTACAACTTGAATGTGCTGCATATTTTCCGGCCGTTCTTTATTTTACTTGTTACTGCCTTTTTTTTATTTTTATTTTTATTTTCATTTTTATATTAATTTTTTTTTTTTTTTTTTGTTTTTTTTTTCTTTGCTTACTTTCATCATTTTAAGCTGTTAAGCAAATTCAATGATATTTGTAGAGTAATTTTTTGTCTTGCCATTCTCTACACTTTTATTCACAAACATTCTCTTTTCCGTTTTTGCTCATTTATTTCTGTTTCACTTTTATATATATATATATATATATATATATTTATTATATATATGTATATATGTATGTTTGTAGGCATGTGTGTGTGTGTGTGTGTTTGTATGTAAAGGCATATTATGTGTATATTACCCAAATTATGGCAGCTCAACGCATATTATGCACGTCGATTTCAAAAATGACGCTAATGATGGCTGCTCAACTTTGATAATAGTTCACTCGTTTGTATGCATGACCGGCGTACAATTGCATACAAAATCCACTATTGCCAACGACAGACTAACTAACTAACTAACTGCCTGCCTGCCTGCCTGCCTGTTTACTTGCTCGCTTGCTCGCTTGCTCACTTGTTTGCTTGCTTGCTTGCTTGCTTGCTTGCTTGCTTGCTTGCTTGCTTGCTTGCTTGTCTGCTTGCCTAGCCTGCTTGGTTGCCTTTCATTTACCAGTCGACGCTTTATTCATATAGTAGATATATATATATAAATATAAAAGCAACTGAGAATGTGTATACGCGTATGTATAAATATATATATATATAAATGTGTTTGTGTTTGTATGTATATGTATGTATATGTATGTATGTATGTGTATGTATGTATGTATGTGTATGTGTGTGCGTGGTATATGTGTACATTTGCGATAGTGTAGAAATCTTTCTTCCTTCTACCAAAACCAAAAACCAAGCACCGTTTATATATATATTACGTATTACGAGTTGATTCACAGCAATAACATTATGCAAATTTGCGAGAAATTGCCATTAAAAATAAGCTTTAAGTTATACCAGCCATCACCAGTGTAATAATAAAAATCATAAAGTAATTATTGTTAAATTTTATAGCGAGGCTTATTTTGCCAATATCCTCTTACTTTTTGTTCGCACCTATCACAGAAGTTCTCTTAATTACATTTGTATGAAAATAATGCTGTTTTTTTTTTTGTTTTCTCTCTCTCTCTCTTTTTTATTTGGCCGAGTGGTTAAAATTGAAAACAAATTTACATTTATTTGCTTTTTTTTAACGAGAATTTATAGACACATAATCGTGTATATACAAAAAGCTTAAAGTAGGATTATTATCAACAGTTTAATGAAGTCAAATGGAGATCATCATAAAGCTTAGTTATATTAATTGAATTCAATTAATATAAATTAAATAACAATAATAATTACGTTCATATTAAGCAAAAAGAGACGAACGTATTGACCGCTCCCGCTTAAGCGCCTAAAACCGCGTTCTTCTTAATAACATATCATAGAAAATGTATACAAGCAGCTAGGAAACGGAACAATAAAAAATTTCAAAAGCTTTATTTACCCTCAAGACGCAGCCATGGACAACATCTGAGCGCCTTTTTAAGTTAGATAAGACGGGATGTGAGAGGAGAGAAGGACGGTGTAATACTAGTTCTCATATTAAGCTTTAAACAAAAACAAAATTTCGATTGGCGCTTATGTTCAGCGTTACGTTCCTTCTCAACAGATGAAATTAGTCGCAGCATTATCCCAAAATGCCGCCTCACAGTTTCCAATGAAATTTTTGCCTTTCCTTTCGAAATTGTTTTAGTTTTCGTAGGTAGGTAGCGAACGAATTTTGTTTATTTCTGGGAAACTAAGCTGAAAAATAAAACGTCAAGTTTTTTATGGCAATTTTTGATAACTTCAGTAACTTTAGCAGCAGACAAGCAGATAGCTGAACAAAGGAACAGGCAAACTGACAGCTGTCACTAGTGGTTAGCGTTGATGTATGCATATGAATGCTTAATTAGACGGCATCGACTGACGTGCGAGTTGAATATGAAACAACGACCGTTGCAGTCGCCAGTAAGCAGAAGAATTCAAATCATTTGGACGCTTTGTGCTGCCCCTGCCATGCCAGAATGAGAGCGCGAGTGCAGACTATTTCCTAACCCTCTAAGCAAAACGAAACAAATCCAACACCTTAATGCTTAATACCCGCGAAATTTTAACTTAATCACAGTGACCACGAAACTGCTCGAAGCAATGTTGTCGACATTTGAGCAAGAGAGAAATTCTTTACATCAAAGTTTTGCAAGCCATAAAAGCGCAACCAGCATTGCAACAATTTTGCGTGGGCTTGCTTATCGCCGTGATTCAAAAAAGTTTCGACCTGCATAGCTTTAGAGTCTAGTGCATGCGTGTTAGCGCTACTCTTGCATTCCCATTATCCTAAGTTCCTGAATTTATTTTTAGATTCTCATCATTATCTGAGGATAAATTTCGACGCTGCAATGCCGCGCTTTCCTCAGCCACGCTATTACGTTTCTGGTGCAAGAAAACTCATAGTCGTGTGGTAAATATGTGATCCTTGGTGCTTCATAGTTGTAGTCCATATAGCAGAGGAAAGATGGAGAAAGTGTTGAAAATTTCAGACTATTGATGTGAAAAAGTTTTTATTTTTCCAGTTTCTCGACAAAGATCTGTGAAAAATATCATTTTTGCGTACGAATGTGGAAACTTTAAGAAAAAAATCATATTTGAAGCTTCTCCCACATAAATATTCTTGGAAAAAATGAACGTATGCCTGTGAAAAAGTTTCCATTGCCAACATTGGATTATACGATAGATGAAGTGATGAATAGCAGTAAGTGCTCAAGTTGACCAAACTATGGGATCTTGAAATGTTACTTTTGTTATGGCTCTAAAAGTGTTTATTTTAGTAGACGAAGTATTTACGGCAGCTTCCAACAGACCCGTTTAACTATTCCATCCCAAATTTGATTCAATTATTCTCTCCAATTATCTTATATAGGAAACTTGTTGAAAGTTGATTTCCCGTTGACGGCTGAAGTTAAAGAATGCAACCAGAAGCAACAAGGAAAGGCGTTGACACGATAGAATCACGAATTTTCGAATAAAGACAATTTTGAGATCGATGATCTCTTTCAAAGTTCTTTCGAAGCCAATCTCGTTCAAATGGCCGGGAAATTTCATAAGAGGGGATAATTTCTCGTAATTTTTGCTTGTTGTTGTTTCTTTCACAAACCTTTGACGCTTAGTAATGTAACACACATAAGCCTATGCATAAAAGAAGACGTACATCTCTGAACAATTGCAATTTTTCTTTCAATTGATTGGATTAGAAGAACCGAACTATTGATATGAATTTACTCTTTGCCTCAATGCAATTAATCATAAAATTCAATTTTATATTTGCATTTCATTAGAAAATCTTCTAAATAAAACCTAGCATTAAATGTTCAAAAAATCAATTCTGAAAAGTTCGATTGATGTTCTCTTCTAACTCTGCGCCCAGCAGATTCTTTAGAAACGATGTCGCTAAGGGGAAGGAGACGCGTATAGAAGTATAATAGATTCCAAGTAACGATGGCGATGGTAAATAACTGACTGATTTGCTTTACTAATTTCTCTATACTTTCCGTCCGAATATATGCTTAATATTTTGATTTTCTTTTTATTTTTAAACTAAATTTGATATGATAAGTAGTTGCAAATGTCTAGTGAAGTAAAATGAAAATGGACGGACTTCATTCCATTTGAGGGGAAGCTACAAAATTAACCTCAAAGACGAGTCGCTTATAGCAAAAACATATTAACTTTTATTCGCAGTAGTTTCCAATCCTTTTTATTATTATACACGACACCACTCGTGGCACAATGATATATTTAGCTTGTAATGAATGCATTCAACACCCAGAGGGACTTGAGCCAGCCCCAGCTTTATTAGTTCGGAATCACTTTCTGACTAAAGCTTGTCTCTCCGTCCGCCTTGTTCCTTCGTGTTCAATCTACAAACTTTATTCTTTAAAGTACTTTGATAAAATTTAGTATGTTGTCGTGTTTGGCCCAAGAACACAGACTGTTGAAAACGGTTCGGATACGACCACTTTTTCAATCACTTCCCACATAACATCTTATTTCGAAAAGTCGTTATATGAATAACTGTTGGGCGGTGTAGGGTGTTTTATGTCCATGACCATGTCTCATTATAGTATTTTTATTTTATTTCTTTCTTATGCCTTTTTCCTGCTTTACTTTTATTCTAAAAATACTGGGTATTTCTTTGCTTCGTATATAATTTAAGATAATTGTTTTTCTTTTTTTTTTTTTTTTTTGTTTCATGGAAATAACAAGAAATAGATTTGAAGACAATTTTAATTATTGTCAGATTTTTGGTTATCGGAAGTAAACCGTATTTTCGTACTACTTGCTATAATTCTTAGGGCCTCTTCTACGTCTTTTTAATCGTTACTTTGTTTGCTGCTTCGTTGGCATGCGAACGAAGTTTCGCTATAATTGTAACAATAAAGTAACTTGTCTTCCGTCTATTGCTTTTTTGTTTTTTTAAATAACTTTGCTCTTATTTCTGATTTGCCCCATCGTCAACATCAATAACCGCATTAGATAATCTTCTGCAAAGTTTTTCTCCCGAAAAAAAAAACAACAAAATAAATAATAATAATAATAATAATGAAAACAAGCTTACGAAAACCGAGCATTCAGTCGCCCGCTCATTATCGCATTAGTAAACGTATAACATAAGCACATGAACATAAATATCTATGTTATCATATATCATATAAATGAATGTGTGTATGCATGCATGCATGTTTGTATGTATGTATGTATGTATGTATGTATTTATGTATGTATGTATGTATGTATTTATGTAGACATACAAGCATACATGACATGTTTATTCACCTTTTTAAAATCGTGAGCTTTTAATGCGATGGCAGCCTCTTGTGCCCGCTTGATTTCCGTAATGACATGTCGTGCTCGTTTCAGCAACACCTCATCGCAATGGTTGGCCTTTAAAGCTGTAATTAAATTAAAAGTGTATAATGTCAGTAATTGCATAACTTGTAATATATATGTAAACACGCGTATGCAAACTTAAACACACGCACGCTTACATATTTTTGCTGCGGACTTCATACAAAATGTTTATTTTTATTTTACTTTTAATTTTGTTCTGTTTTTACTTTATTTAATTTTTTTTTTTTTTGTTTTTTTTTGTTTTTTTTTTTTTTTTAATGAGCTCATATGCTTCACTTCCTTTATGCCTGGCAAAGCATGTTTCGAAATGATAACGTTACTGAACAGAAAGTCTCGATTTTCTTTCGGTTTTGTTTTGTTGTAATTATACTCCTTTTTTTTTCTTTTTTTTTTTCTTTTTTTTTTTCTTTTTTATTTTCTTCGTCTCTCTCATATTATATTCGACGATACTTTGCTGTTGCACAACAGCGTCAAGTTACGCATTAATTATTTTTGTGTAAAAAGACGTTGAAATAAAACTTAAATGCTAATGTGCAAATAATTGCTACTTTACCCACATCAAATTATATACAGATATACGTTAACACAGTCATTACGTATAGAATGCATATATGTAAGAGTAGAAAATTACAGGTTTACTATTTTTGCATATACATATACATATACATATGCATATATATATATATATATATATATATATATATATATATATATATATATATATATATGTAAATATATATATATATATATATATGTATGCATGTTTGCCATCCTACAGCCTGCCTGCTTGTCTACCTGCCTGCCTGCCTGCTTGCTTGCTTGCTTGCCAGCCTGCTTGCTTTCTTGCTTGCCTAAGTATTAGTTTACATATTCACACCTAATGATTTCCGTTTTTTACAAAGAAATCCTTACGATAATGAATACACTAAAAACATATACGTATTTTTATATATATATATATATATATATATATGTATATGAATGCATATGCATGTACAATATCTTACGTAAGTCTCCACAAAAAAGGTTATTAAGGTTTACTTATGTATGAACTCGCACCCCGTTTACATTAAGTTGAATATTTTGGAATCATAGAGCATAAAGAAAATATCACTCATACGTCGTGTATTACTTTGATTAAATGAAGTGAAGAAAATGCATGGATTTTTCTATAAAGGAGTAATTAAGTAAGTAAAACGCGACCTTTGCGTTTATTCAGATGTCATATATAATATATGCGAATGTATTGATATATATAATATATATATAATATATATGCGAATGTATTGAATACAAAAACACGTAACGATATTTTGTCCCAATTTCAATTACGTATATGCTGCTGATTTCATCTATACTTCAAAGTAAGGAAAGGGAAAGAAAAATTTGTACTAACAGGTTTGCCCGAGACGTAGACTTTGCAACATTTAACTGGCCAACCGCCGGATCCTCGGTATTTGCTTGAATGTTTCCTTTAAACTCCTTTCAATTTCTTTACTCCTCCAAGTTTATTACTGAGTCACATGGCATAAGCTTATGAATTATCAAGGATCTTACCAGAGTTTATGCTCGGAAACTTGCTTTCCCTTTATAAAAATCGTTCGAAGAATTACAAACAGAGCAATGAAATTTTTGAAAAAAACTTCTAAAAATAGTTATATTTCGTGCTGTTGCCAGTTTATTAAAATACATTAGCGAAGGGACTGAACGAATACTACGAAGTTTCACGCTAAAGAGGAGCTGGTGAGTCGACTTTTGCGGGTAACATGTTCTTATTACAAACTGAGCACACCTTTGCCAAGATTATAACATGAACTTGCTCTCGCAACAGTTCTTTTTGGCTCAATAAGTGAAGTCTGACTTTCAAAAACTTTTCGAAAAAACAACTTATTGCTTGATATCGGCTGATGATCATTTGAGCAAACAGTTATATTCTGCAAAGGACGCCTTAACGTAGAACTGAAGCCGAATATTTGAATTTCCTTTTTGTTAGTTTTATCTAAACTTTTTATGCTTGAGATCGAAGGCAATTAATTTCTTATTCGATTTATGAAACGCGAGAACGTCAAAGCATACGTGCAGAAGGTGCTCGAAATCTGTCCCTGCAACTGCAATGTATATATTGTTAGACGAGATCTGACATTTGATTTGTGCAATGCTCGAATTCTCTCTTTAAAAAGCGAACTAAGCGGTCAGGAGACATTTCCGTACGATAAGTAAACATATCTACTGTATATACGGCGAATGCTCTCCTATGCCAATCGCTAGCGAATAAATTCAAAGAAACGCAAACTGCTTAAACAAGTTAATCGTGGGCGCTATTATCCGACGTAGAAAACGTTACTAGACGTCACTTCACTTATTCTACATCATTCGATTTGTACAACAAATAAAGCACACGTCACTTGCTTAAAGAAATTCAGCGCTAACGCTTCAAAAATACAGTCTTTACAATAACTTCCCATGATAATGAGTCGTCCATTTCTGCAGAAGGACCTAAGAACAAGTGGAAACAATTGTTTGTGATTCCGAAAATATCCGCCTTTGCAGCATAATTTTTTCGAATAGGAGTAGAAGCAATAAAAGCCTTTGTATGGTCAAAGCGGCCCTGAAATACTTAAGAAAGACTTATTCTGTTGTGCCTGTAAATACTTGCTCATCAAATAGCTTTCGAAACATAAGACAAAGACCACGCAATGGCATCATGATGATGTTAGAGCGCCGCAATACAGCGGCATAAGCAACTGCTTTCCTGACCATGCAAAACATCGAATTGATGAATAATCCCTTGCATTATGATAATTCTTTATTTGCTTTAGTAAAGAGTGAAGTGCGCGTTTTCAAAGGGATATTCAAATTAATTTCCGTACGTAGTGAAGCGTATCTAATTTCTTTGTTTAAATACCAATGTAAGTGAAATTTGTCTTCCGTATAAAAATACCACAAATTTCATATCGATTTGCCAAACTGTTACATTCGGAAAGATAGGTCGCGACAACGTAGTTTCTTGGTGCTAAAGAACTAAAGAGAAACGACGAGGAAACGCGAGTTACATAACAGAAAAGGGAGAGAGAGGAACTTGTTTACGGAATAAAAACCACATTTTTCATTATCAAATGATAATCCGACTGAGAAAACTGTCTCTGGCTAAAGGCAATGAATTCTACCATCGACTGCATTCATAGAGCAGTCACCAGTACAGGTTCTCCAATATTTGCCTCTATTCTTAGACTTTTTTCAAACTCTTTTCATTGAACCGAAATTTAATAACAAGTTTTTGAAGCTTATTTACGAGATCTTAAGGAAAATCACTTCACAGAGTTGAGATAAATAATTTAAAAGAATTGCTTGAAAAAATGCATTAAAGCTATAGCTTCAACGATGAATATCTTTTGAATCATTATTTTTTTTTTCTTTTTGCATTTACGTTAGGCTACAAGTCTCTGAGTGTATCGTTTGCACTTCGCTGATATGTTAACTTATAATCATAACCACACTTTTACACTTGCCGATGGCAGAACTGTAGTTAGCACTCAGGCAAACCGCAATACAAACATTCAAACCGCTATAGGAAAGTCCATTAAACGTAAGTTTTAATCAAAATACGATAAAGAGGAGGAGAAAATAGAGAGAAAGAAAATACTTTAACAAGTCTTAGTACAGTTTATGAACTCTGTTTGTATTTGACGTATAGAAAAGTGTGTTAAGGTTTAAATAAATTTTTTAACTTCTTCTTTAGTATCGTTTAGGCAAAAAAGAATTTTAAAATGATTCGTTGAACAAAAAAAAAAACCAAAGATAAAATCGTACAATTATAGCCAAGAAAATGAACTTAACTATTTCCACCCTAGCACAGTTCAGCACAGATACAGTTACAGTTACATGAAATGCTTTGACAATAATCAGACACAAAAACCAACGAAATAAAAGAAAAACGTTTCGGCAAAAAAATCCATTTTCAAGAGATTATCTTAGCCACAAAAATAGTTCAACACAGAATAATCACAGGGACGACAACAATAACAATAATAATAATAACAACAACAACGAGAACAAGAATATAGAAGACCACATCAACGCAATAGAACCCAGATAGATATGAAATATGAAAAGTTAATGGAAAAAGACATTTGGTACTAAATGCAATTTATAGAAAGAAAGAAAGAAAGAAAGAAAAAAAAAGAAAAGAATTGAAAATAAAAATAAAAATAGAAATAGAGAGGAAAATAAGAAGAAAAACAAATCTAAAGATTTGAAAAAAGTCACAAACACACACATTATTATAAAAGAAATTTTTGTCGTCTACAGTTACTATAACAATAAACAGTAAAGTGTATGTTGACACAGTATTAATGCACCATGAAATCAAAAGGAAAGAAATAGAGAAACGGACAGAGTCAGAGAGAGAGAGAGAGAAAGAAAGAAAAAAAAAGAAAAGAGAAAGTGAGGAAAACAGTCAGGCGGAAGAGGCCAAACCGGAACTATGTGTTTATGTCCAGAATTGAGAAAAAAAAAAAAATAAAAATAAAAAAAAATAAAAAAAAATAAAAAAAAAAACTTTTAAAAAGAATAACATATGAACGCAGCAAATCAAAAACCAACCACAAATTTCTCTGAATAATAACTATGTGCATGTGTACGTGCGCAACACTCTGTATTCTGTAAGCCAAAAATGTGTGCGAGCTTAAAACATTCTCTGTCTGCACATTTCTTTTATTCCTATCTGCAAAATTGTTTTTCTTTTCAACCAACTACTAACCAAATGAATCAGCGACGAAAAATTTACCAACAACACGAAGAAAATTATGAAAAAAAGCAGAAGCAAAAAATGTAGTATGGTTTTCTAATTTTTGTTGACTTGTGCAAAACGACAGCAACCAAATCAAATAAAAACGAAGACATTTCTAATGACACAAAAAAGCGAAACAAAAACCAAAAAAAAAAAAAAAAAAAAAAAAAAAAAAAAACTAAAAAAAAAACCGAATACAAAGAAAAGTCATATGCAAGCAAGTACGTCTGTAGTCGAAATTTGGTTTGCTTATTACCAAGTAACGTACACTCTAAAAAGGACCGTTGAACCGTTTGCTCCTACAAGGCAAACTCAATATCATCATTCCATGGCACTTCGAGCAAAACAAAATCAGTTGAAAAGTCGAAAGTTAGTTAGTTGCAAGGGGTTGCTCTGCTACGGCATCAACGATCTTTTTGCAAAACACTTTTCACATTCCACTTATTTATCCCTATAAAAGGAAAGCTGATCGAGTCAAGAGTCAAAAATAGAAAGAGAAAAGAAATGTGAACGATGCAAGCAACGTAAACCATGCCAAACCTCGTCTCCCGTTGTCTTATGACTTGTTTTGCGAAAATTCACTCGATTAAATTCCCATAAAGGTAAACGACAGACAATGATAGTGCGCGTGGAAAAGCTTAACAATATACGGCACAAGTCGCTCGGACTCGGGCTCCAGTAATGTTATATTATGCACTTTGTGGACTCGCGAATGCTGTGCAATGCAATGTATTCGGATATACGCTGCCGCTAATTATATCGTTTAAGAACGGATCAAGTTCGCATAAAGACACGTTCACGGATATAAGATCCCTTTCGTTCGTTAGTGATACAGATTGTCGATAACACTATTATATGGTTTTTTTTTTTTTTTAGCTCAGCGAGCAGGAGGTAGAAAATCTTCAGAAGATACTGCGACTTCTACGTACGAAAAACTCCCCCCCCACCCCCCACACACACTTCTTCCGCCACACACCCCCCCGGGACCACCGTTAGGTATTACTTCGCGAAGGCTGGTTGTCGTTAGCACGCTTCCGATGGTGGGACCTTGGTGGAATACACTATTGGCTTCCAACCCCTCTGCTCTCCACCCGTTGCCTCTCTACCCGTCGTAGCTCCACGAGGGTATTGCTCGCGAACGCGTCTACTGCATTCCAAGCTGCTGCACTACCGATCATTAGGCTCGTTAACTCGTAAGGTGGCACTTGTTGCCGCCCGTTCTCAAACCTGCAGCAATTGAACGTTTTGTGCTCTGCGTCTTCGCGTCTATTATATGGGCATGAAAAGTGACTAAGCGTACTAAGTAAAATAAAACGTGGACTCAAAGATTTTCGCAATTCTTTTGCCATGCAAGTTGTGCCTCGGATCGTCGTGTCGTCATTTATTTTGTTGTACGGGAAAATTTAAGTAAACATACAAAGTTACCTAAGAACAAATATCATAAGAATGTTGCAACAACGCGATAGCAGCTTTAGAGATCATATACCGGGAGATCAGAAAACTATATATTGGTGTGCTTTTGTAAAGTTATTCCGCTATATCAATACTAACATCCAAGAGATCAATGCTTCTTAGTTTTGTTTTCGAATTTCCGTATAATCGCATATAAAGCAAATGGAAAGTGAGGTTAGATTGTAGTGAAAGTCTGCCTACCCGCCCTGTTGGGACGCTTAGTTTGCAAACAAATTTATTATGGTAACGAAATCACTATTCGATCAGTCGCCCCATGACCTTCACCTCTGCGTAGAGTAAGTCTTTAAAACAGTAGCAAATGAATCGCAAAGATTTTTGCGAAGATCATAAATTCCAAGATGCTCAAGCCACAATCGAAGACATAACCTAATGCTTTGGATAATAGCCTGGTTTAAAGCATTCTACAATAGGTCTTCAAAGACTGTTTACCAAATTTGAGATGACCGCTGCCAATACTATTAAGCAAACATAGATGGCAGTCTGTTACAACTTGAAGTTTTTTTTGCTCCTAACGTGCTGCTTAATAGGTATGTGGAGTGATAGGAGAGAGAAATGAAAGCAAAAAATTCGTCGTGTAATATGTTACAAAGCATTTAACGAATCTAATATATTTTAATTCAAATATTATTGCTGTTAAGTATTTATTTATTTTTTCCTTATCTAGATATAGAACATGGTATAAGAGCAAATGCCAGAAGCTTTAAATGGCGTTGGCGTTTCAATTCATGCTGAAACACACATGTCTAAGTTATTGGCTCTTAGCCAAGCAAAGATCAACAAGAATAATTTTAGATATCACAAATACCTTGAAAGGATAACTTTATTCAATTAACTAAATAATGGAAGATAAAATATTAGAAAAAGAAGAAGAAGAAGAAAAAACAAGAACAACAACGAAAAAAAAAGAAAGCGAAAAAACCTAAATTCACCTCTTTCTTAAATCGTGTGATTAAGTGAGAAAATTATTAAAAAATTTTTAAATTTTCTTGTCTATAAATGTTACATAAGCCTAAACCTACACCTAAAATAATAAAAACATAAATTCGATTCGGTAGATAGAGAGATAAACTAGCGGGGAGACGCTAATTACACGCCCGTACAATCTTTTTTTTTTTTTAAATCTATTTTACTGAGATATTCGCGGATGAATTATTGAAATGCCAGAAAGATTTAAGCTTCGATTTAGTTAACGTTGAATAATGAACTGGACCTTAGCAGCGTCACAGCATATGTAAATATAAGCAAAACCGTAATTGCTTACTCGAAATACTTGATTTCGGTAATTATACCCTACATCACTTGTGGTATATTAAGTTTGTTTGTATGTAACATCCAGAAAGACTTGAGATAGACTTTATTATGCTGACCGATTCAGAAATGGATTATGAAGCTTGTATGTCCGTCCGTCCGTCTTGTGGTCTTGTGTTCAATCGATCAGTCGCACTTTTTGAGATGTGCTTTGGGCCAACGATAAAAACGCTATTGAAAATAGTTCGGAACGAACCACGCGCTATATAAGCAGCCATATTTTGAAAAATCGCTATGTAAATAACAGTAGGGTGGGGAGGGTAGCTGGGCCGTGGACCAATATTGTTTTCTTACTTTTACTTTACAATTTCTTATTCCGATTAAATTCCAATTAATACAGATTTCAATAAATGACTTATTGCCGGTTCGAACGGTGCTTCCATTCCTTCCTACGACAAACCTAAAAGATTATACTAATATAGTAGTAAAGCTCACAGCGTCAATAGAAAATCGCTTGACTATTCCATCTGACTCTTCTATTTCAGATAAATCAATTTTCTCCCAAGTTATTCAAAAATCCCAATTGCCCTCTTAGAGCACATCTGTTGCCTTCAGAAAATGGGAATATTTCAGGCAGCAATTTAATGCTTCAGACAGGAGAGCTTAAAATGGGATTAGAAATCCTCTTCGACAGATTATTTCAAGACATTAGCCTCACGATTTATAGAGCATTGCATGGATATGAGTACCATTTTCCTTAATGACGTTTTTTATTTTGTGAAAAGCTTTGAAAGAAAACATAATAATTTTAAAAGCTAGCAGAAGTGGTGCCTAGCAGTTTTAGCAACATTTTGCAACCAGTCTTTTGCAGCAAAGCAATGGAATGATGGAAAAAAAAAACAACGGCGATAACACTTCCAAAATTTGGATCTTCTAAAAACATAAGAAGCAAGTCTTAATCTTTTGTCATAATTACTTCATTTTACACCAAAGAAATGTTACTCTGTTTAAGTTGAGGGTTTGAAGTTCGATAGAACGAATAATGGAAAAATCGAACAACTAACGAAAGACATATTTGTGGATGTGGTACACGGGAATTATAAAGACCACCAATGGTTACGTCTAAGCATCCTTCGCTTTCTACCGCCTCTCCTTGTCATTAATAGATAAATGCAACTAAGTGTCGGTAAGCGGTTTCAGTTGAAACTTAAAAAAAAGTCAAAAATTTTATGCATGACGAAAGGACTTCTCATGAAAATCAATAATTTTAACGGAAAACGCATTATTCATAATGTCGATAAACGCCTTCCTTCCCAAAATTACAAAAAGTGTACATCCGTTTGCGGACGAAACGACCTGATTTAATGAAATCCTTTAAATTTCGCCGTAAACTGGGTCAGCACTTTTTCAAATATCAGGTGCATGCATGTATTTTGATCATTTTTTTACTTGAAAAATATATTTATTGAGAACAATTGGTGTATGGATGTGTTGATAAAAATATTTTCCATCATTGTCTACAAGTTTTTTCCATGTTTGTGGCAACATAGCGATACCGTGTTCCGTGATACCGAAAGTACTTTTTCAGCATTTTGAAAGCGTGTGCCAGCCAAGCCATGTTGCATCGACCTGAACAAGTGGTAATCGGAAGGCGCAATGTCTGGTGAGTACGCAAAGTGTAGCAGAAATTTGCTCTCGAGATGGAACAATGTTTCCTGGACAACTCTTGCAACGTGTGGCCGAGCGTTGTCGTGCAAGAGGATAACTTTGCGTCTGCTAACAGCTATTGCTGGTCTTTCTTGCAACAATACATCGTTCGTTTTGTTCAATCGAAGTCGGTAGACATCTGCAATAAAAATTTCTTTCGGTTTCGTCAGTTCACAATGCACTACACCTTGCCGATCTCACCGTATGCGCAGCAAAACTTTATTGTCATGAATGTTCCGTTTCGGTGTCGATGTGGATAGACCTCCTGGATTAACTCATGACTTTTTGCGCTTGGGATTGTCGTAGTAAATCCGTATTTCAACGCCAGTCACAATACGCCATCAAAAACTCTTCTTTTTTTGCCTGGCAAGCGGTGAAACCGCGATACGATTTAAAATTACATTTTCAGTCAATTCGTATGATACCCACTTTCCCTACTTTTGAATCTTTCCATCCATCCATCCATCCATCCACCCATCCACCCATCCATGCATCCACCCATCCACCCATCCATCCATCCATCCATCCATCCATCCATCCATCCATCCATCCATCCATCCATCCATCCGTCTAGAAACGGTTGATTCATTAACTGCTAAGCTCTTCGCAAGTTTTTTGAGAGTTTGAGCCTGATTTTGGTCCAATAAGTCTTGCAGTTCATGATCCTCCAGGTCAGGTCCCGTATAAGTGACATAAAAATCACAAACTTTTGAACCGTTAAAACCAAAACCGACAATTGGGATATGATGGAGTAGCTTCTAAGCTTCTAAGCTTCTAAGAGTATTTGATGGACTTCGGCAGCGGATTTCGTCAAATCAAACAACAAAACTAACGAAATGTAATTTTGAGCAGTCCATCCAATGATTAGCATCTGTACACGCTGAATAACTCAATGCTACTAAATGGAATTTCCTGTCAATTTAACCTTCATGGGCATTGACAGTTCACATTACTCTTTATCATTTTCATCGGATAGTTATCGCTGATCGAAATACATGCAAGCACCTATTGTATAAATAATTTTTTTGCAGTTTCCATTATCGACTAAAATCATATGAAACGTTTAAGAAAGCGTTGCATTTATTTGGAAAATCATCGGACATGCACAGAACGTGGGCCAAATGCTTATCGTTAGTTTCTGGCGTTTCTATTGCGGCGATAAAATTTTATATCCGGCAGACTCATCACCTGCGGATATTGCGAAAAAAAAGGAACACAATTACGCATGAACAGTGTATGTACATATATGCATATACATATACATGTACATATATGTGTGTGATGTCATTTGCAAAAACGGTTTTTGGCCAACAAACTGATTGCGTTGTCATGTTACCCCTAAAAAGGAATTTCTTCGAACACAATACTGTGAAGAGAGGAAGCTCTGAAAGTGTGGGGGGGGCGGGAGCTCGATACTAAAGAAATAAATGAATGAATATAAAGCGAAATTAGAATTCAATAAACAAGATACTCACTTATAAGTGAATTATTCGAAGGAAAAAAGTAATTAATTAAAATATTTTTTAAGAAAAAAGGTTTTACTATTTTTTCTATCCGCTATCCTCTATCCTATCTTTCTTTACCTCTCGTATTTGAGATTTTCGTTTTTCGCCTTTTCATCTAACTGTTCGCATTACAAACTTTCATACATTTTCTGTCTTCAATTGAATTCCATCTCTGAACCGTAACTTGAAATCTTCTTTTCATTTTTTTTGTATTTTTCTGTTTTCTGTTAGAATGAAATGCTGTTTGTTTTGAAGGTTGATAGATTTTGTTAGGGAAGGTTTACTTAGTTTACAACACTTTATATCGTGTAGTTTCATTTTGCATACAAATGATGATGTTGTTTGCTTTACAATTTCAAGTACTTACGAGTTATAAGACTCAAGCGAGAAAGCATTCATGTTTACATCGCACAAACGCAAACGCAAACGCAAACGCGAACGCGAACGCGAACGCACAAATATGATATAACGTAGAAAGGATAGAATGGCGTCAAATGTCCGAAAGTTTTTGAAAATAATCTTTTCCTTCTCTTTCTACTACTTTTGCTATATTATCGCATTATCCTCAACCGACAAAATAAAGCCAGCTTGACATCAGCGTTCATTATCCCTTAACGATGTTACGATGATGGAGTGATGAAAGCAACCAACATTAACGATGTTGATGACATTGTCAACTAAGAATTAGTTTCATTTGCTGTCGCGTATAAACAAATTACAAAAAAAAAAAAAAACAAACACAAAAACACAAAAACAACGCCTTTTTCAATTTCCTTTTTTACTTTTGCATACCTGAAGTGTACTTTAATTTCCAGAACCACAACAATTAAATTTCTTATATACTTGAAAAGTATTAGAAGACTACGAGATACACATATGCTGAGTTCTTCGCAAACGATTCAATTCGTTGAGTATCTTACCCTATACAGTGTCTCCGATTGCTTCCAATTCCGCTCCAGAATCCGAATAACATTTAGCTCCAGTGAAAGAGGAGTAAAACATAAGCTAATGTACTTCTCTACGTAACATGGAAACATGGAAATGTTATAAAGAGTACATGGGCTTTCGAATGCTCATGAGCTCGTGTCATCATTACAACGCTCGTACATTTTGCTTCAATTTCCGTAAAATAATAATTATCGAGCTTTTTTCAATTTACACAATTTATTATTTCGTAATGTCTTTAACAAATTGAAACGTCAAACAGGGGAAGAAAAGTCATTTCGACGCATACACTACTTGAAAAGAAGCACGCAACTATTAGCCGATTCTGGGAAATGACTGGAACCGCATTTTATTTTGCCCAAAATTGCCTTTAAAATATAATGCATATGAAGTTTTTTCGAATCTCGGAAGGAAGTCACGCACCGGGTGACACGGGTCACCGATATGAAGGAAGTCTAATCTAATTAGCTTAAGTTCAACTTTGAGCTATGAATGCTCCTTAAAGTCATGTTCTTGATGTCTGCATGTTTGCATAGGTTCATCAACAATAATCAAATAGCTGACAATTGTTGAAAAAAAAAAAAAAGAAAAGGATCGCGTCACAGCTCACGGTTATTAAGGACAATGATTAAAATTCATCCGCTTCAGCGACGAAATTCATTTTCATCCCCAATAGCTTAGTTAGTCGACAAAACAATCGTGCATTTCTGGAGTTCAGAAAATTTTGAAACAAATGCGTTCACAATCTGTGAGTGGTGCGGATTTTCGCCTCGACACTTCATTGGATCGTTCTTCTTCTTCGAGCAATTCAATTGCAATATGTGTGACTGTGTAGACCGCATGCAGTTCTATATGTCACTCCTTACTGTTACTGTTGCATATTCACAGGCGTGGAATGGCTTACAAGCTTTTTCTTTATATTCTAAAATTCGATGCGCTTATGCGTGGACTCGGGCATTAAAAAACCGGTGCTTACATAGCCTTTAACGTTTGCAGTGAAAGCGGTAACGCGTTCATTCGAATACACATAAATAAATTACGCCATTTTCGCACGAAGCCAAACTTCAATGTTGCACTTTTACATGCATTTACTAAAAGCTAGATGCGGGTAAGGAGTTAATAATAGTAAGACTTTGAAAATCTTTGCTCTTCCATAACTTCCTAGCAGTTATGTAACTGAATGACTTTCAAACTTAACTTGTTTCCCTTTCACATGCGTGTAACATGGTGATGGGCGAAAAGAAGAGGGAAGAGATAGAGAGAGACAGAGAGAGAGAGAGATAGAATAAGTAGTAAAGTAAGCTTTCCATCGCAACTTAAGCGACGATATAGTGACGGCTATGCGTAAATCGTGTAACATTTTCTCTAATGAAATTTGTCCATACGCACATTATGAAGCCGTTAAAGCGTACTTTTCAATGGAAGCACTACTCTATCCCCATCTTTCAACGGTTGATGGTTGTCAAAGGAGATTTTTGCATTTTTTTTCTTTTTTTTTTTCTTTCCTCCAACTCTTATAGAAAGCTGTGTCAATACTTCCCTTGTTTAATAAATTACACAGAAATGCATCAATGAAAAGGAATTGTGAAAAATTATGTTTGCGAAAATGAAGAAAAAAAAATAAAAAAAAAAAAAAATGCAATCTGTTTTCCTGGTTTCCTTTTGGTGATTCGAACGTTATAATGTTAACATAATAAGCACAAAATTTCATTTTTTATATTTCTGTGTATGCAAAGGAAGTGAAAATATTGTTGACGGCTTTAGCAAAGAATGCAATAATAACATGTTTAACTACAGCGGCAGCAGCAACAACAACAAGAACAATATCTTAAACATTATGAGATTGTAATCGGACAGATGTTGAATAAGTTGTCTTATGTTTTATGTTGTGTGTAGTAAGCAAAGCAAGTAAACGCCCGCTAAATATAACCAGCGACGAGATTACATAAACGATTGACACTATAACACTATGAAGCGACATTCATGCGTACGGTTCGTGCAAGCGTTATGTGCCAAAAGCATTCGCGGTTTTGCAGTACAATTTACTTATATACAGCTGGGATGCATAATAGTAACACACTCTAGATAATCAATCAAATCAATCTCTAATATACTGAAAATTTTCATGCCAAAGACCGACCGACCGACCGACCATCCATTGACGATGGACTTTATTATAATCGTTATTCACGTAATCTCTGGAGAAAGCCAACATCGACAACAATATGAAATTAAGTTGTCAAGCGCGTTAACAGCCTTACAGCGTTACATGCCTTTGCGATAATATAACTCGAGATAAAACACCACGTAATTTCACTCTAAAATCTGATTTGATTTCGTTGAATGTTAAATTCAATTGGGTATTGAAAGAGTTTTCATTAAACGACTCGCATTCTTTAACTTATTCTGATGATCGATTGATTAATCGATGAACAAATATTAAGTTTTTTAAGTATTAATAGTGAAAATGACGTAATAGTTACTTTCAAATAACGGAGCAGATGCGTTGCAATGGAAGCGCAATTAATTAAATTAACAAAAGTTTGTTCGCGTACATGAGCTACTGATCGTTAAACAGCCAAAAACGCTGTAGACAAACAGCGACATTCAACAAAGAAAGCAAACATTGGTATGAGAAGAAGAAGACGAAACGGGTCTGATGAACAACTGTCTGACACTTGGCTTTCTCTTAAATCATTTTGATCTGTTTCAAGTATATATATATATTTTCACTTTCCATTTCATTCCATTTCAGATTCAGACGGATTTCCTTTTTCTCTCGAAATTGCTTCAAGTTTTCGAGTCTTCGTTGCCTTTCAACTGGATCCGCGCAATCCGATAACGAAAATACGCTCTGAGCATTAGCTTTTTATGTTGATATTAACAATTTTGATTATTTTAAGAACATATGAACGGTTCGGCAAGCAAACCAAACATCTGACAAACGAATCGACACACAATCGAAATAGCAAAGGCATCAAAGGAAAACCTAAAGGGCGATAGAGATATTCGTTAGGTGCCATTCCCCTCATATAAGTCAGTAAGAAGTAATCAATACGCATATTTTAGATAATCGTGAAAGCATTGAGGCGTTTTTCTCATGGAAATTTATGTTTACATGTCTTTTTAAAATCGCTTCCTTCAAAAGTTGGCTTGAAAAACAAATTGTAGCGTTCCACTTTCCACGTTCTACAAACTTATTATGTTTTCGACAATGCCGTAACATGTCATAATAATCGTGGGGAATTTACAAGGACTGGTTTTTATATGAAGTTTTTATATGATTTTCTTTTACTTTTTACTCTCTAACAATTTGCACTGTAGTCCCCATGCATTTTTATTTTACACCCATATCGACCGTATCGTTAAGATGGCATTAATCCGCCACATTGCCGCATTGTCGCTATAATTAATTTACAATTAACAGATTTGGCTTGCATTCTGAGCATTCTGTAGGTAGATAAACGAGTGCTGGGAAAAGGACGCTGCATGTTCATCAAAATGATCGGAAAGAAGAGAAGAGAACAGTATAAATGTCGTTACTTCCTATTCTTATATGAACGGTGAAACTCTTCTCTCTCTATTTCTCTCTCTCTCTCTCTCTCTCTATCTATCTCTATTTCTATCTATCTATCTATCTCTCTCTATCTATCTATCTATCTATCTCTATCTTTCTATCTATCTATCTCTATCTATCTATCTATCTATCTCTATCTATCTCTCTCTATCTATCTATCTCTATCTATCTATCTATCTCTCTATCTCTCTCTATCTATCTATCTATCTCTATCTATCTATCTATCTATCTCTCTCTATCTATCTATCTCTCCCTCTCTCTCCCTCTCTCTCTCCCTCTCTCTCTCTATCTCTCTCTTTCTGTCTTCCTCTCTTTCTCTTTGTTTGCAGTGAATCATTCTTTAAACAATTAGTGAGCAGTGTATAGACAGACGAATCTATTAATCCACCTAAAACGAATCGAAATAAAGCGCTTGTACTCGAAAGTTGATTTTTTTTTTTTTTTTTTTGTTTGGTTTTCACCCAAAGTTAATGCACTCTGTTGTTGTAGTGAAGAACTGAAAAACATTTTTGGTTTTCATAGTCACGTTTTAGTTTTAATTCGTGTTTAGAAAGTTTCGAAGATAAATTATTAATATCTCACAACTACATCTGCTAACTGCATACTACCTGTCGAGAGTTTCATAAACATTACGCCAAACATTTAATTATATGTAACGACCGCAATCATGATAATAATGTTAATAATTATGATAATAAAGATAATTATTATTTTATTATTATTATTATTATTATAACTCCCAAGTACAATAAAAACATATGAAACATATCTACGATGCTTTACATATATATATATATATATATATATATATGGGAATTAAATCCTATATATATTCAAACACTCTCTCGTCACGTTATCCTTTTTTTTGCATTCTGTTTTTTTTGTCTCTCTCTCTCTCTCTCTCTTTTTTTATTTTATTTTTTTTTTTGCAACAACAAAACTGTTTTGTGAAACAAACAACTTTTAGCACAAAGCACGATTCACTTATATACATATGTATGTACATGATAGAATTAATTACCTGACAAGTTGCCTTCGTCTGTTGCATCTCTATAGCTCTTCAGTGCCATTATGTTGAGTGCCTGTAAGCATTGTTTGCGTCTTGTTGGATATTCACTGTCGGATAACTCATGCCGCACATCTGAATTGCAAATTAAAACCACCAGATCCTTTTCACCGGCAACAAATGGAATTTGGAACATTTCCAGAGAACTAACGAGAAATGCGAGAAACAAACAAAACAGCAACAATAAATTAAATCAACAAAAAAAAAAAAAAATAAAATACCAACTAGTTTAACTAAGGATGACAAAATTGCATATGAATATATGAAAGAAAGTATTGTTTGCATGCATACATATATATATATATATATATATATATATATATGCATATATATATACATAGACATGTATATAGACATGATAGATAAATATATATAGAATATAATAGAAAATAGAATACTCATCATATGTGCGTTCAAACCTAAGCATATGTATATATAAAGCGTAGGTATTTCCATTATACCCTTGTTTTTAAATTGATTATTACGACTCTCTCTTTTTTATGGAAAATATGCAAACGGAAAGACTTTATATCCCAGCCATAAGGACAAAGTTGATTTTATTTTTTCTCTCTCTATATTATTTTTTCTCGGTTACTTTCCCCATTTTCTTTATCTTTTTTTCTTTTTTTTTTTGGCTAATGATAAATTTCAAATGTGTTCTTTTCTATTATCATATGTGTACATGCGTCTGAGTAAACGTGAATGTGTGTGTATGTAATGTGAATTACAACGACAACGATAAAACTGAAATTGCAAATTAGCATCTGTGAGCTTTATAAGCGTTCAACTTCACTTATACACATACAAATGTCTTTGTTTTATAAATATGTTTAACACATACGCATACATATACATGTACATGTATGTGTACATTTCTTTGCGTATAATAATAAAGCCTCGTGGAATAACTATTGTCGTTTTCCGACCAATTGTTCCTACTCTAAACGATAGGCGCACTAGGCATATGGTTATGCGTTTGTGTAAAGATGTGTGTTTGCATATGTGTGTGTTTGAATGTGTGCGCGCGCGCCTATTGGCCATTATAATAAATTCCCAAAACTATATTCCGTTAAGCTAATATACTCAGACTGCATTCAATTTTATTCCACATACAGTTATCTTCTGGAGCAAAAATCTATAGAATAAGACCAGAATTGGTATCATCTAGAGGAACTTGTTTAATTTGCATAATAATAATTTGTTTTATATCCAACAGTATATATGTGCTTTCAAAAAGGAGAAGAGTTGATACCTTCAACAGAGAAGATTTTTTTTTTTTTTTTTTTTTTGCTTTATTAGACAAATCCTTAATACGGAGACGTATTAAATATCATTCAGTTTTAATTCTATTCTCATAATTTATGCGTAATGGGATATCGAATGGTGAATGGCGCTGAAGTTGAAAGCTTATCTCGAAAACATATCATTACAAAGGTACGCGCATTGACCTGCTTTTTCAAAAACCAATCATCATAAAACAAAAAAAAAAAAAACAAAAAACAGAATCAGTAAAAGTTTTCCATGATTTTAGCCATTGAAAACTTTGATGTAAACATTTGCTCAAGGATTGTAATAGTTGTTGCCATACATTGGCCATATATTGGCTTTCATTTTGTAAACTTTACTCATAAATGAATGAATTCATTGGCCTATAGGAGAAACGATAAAAATAAATGAAAACAAAAAATTATCTTCATTTTATACCAGCCACACACACGCTTGCATACGTATATAAACATTTCAATACATTTGGCAAATGTTCTTAAACAATCTCTTCTTCACAAAAAAAAAGTAGACCGCAGTCTTGATCGGTGGCATTTTTTACGAATTATGTTACCGTGATTTTCTTCATAAAGGACAGCCGATCCAGAGAGGAGAAGAAAAAAATGAACTAAGAAAATTTTTGCAATTTTCCTTAAGACATTTTGAAAATTGGACCGCCATCGTAATCTGTTGGGAAAGAGGAATGCTTTCTATTCGCTTAATAGATGTTCTGAAGCTTATAAGAAATTTTAGAGAAAAAATCTTTATTTAAAGGAAATTTTTTCCAAGATTTTCAGAGCTTTCTCTCCAAGAGCTTCGAAAAGACTGCCCACCTTAAGTGAATACCTATCGAGGCTTCATAGGCTAATGTGTTACGTATTGTTTTCTAACCTCTCTATTACGCTATAAGAGATGTTTTCACAAAATATTTATATTCATGTGAAAACATTTCGAAAGCAAAATACATATCAGGGAAGCTCTCATCGAGATGAGCGTCAAGTAGAAATGCAGCTGAGAACGATTCGAGCTAATGCGAGTACTTCTACAAAAATATTTAAATTTTTATGTGAAATTTTTAATGTTAGTTATGAATATGGCTGGCCCTTGCGCGTGCGAGCGCCCCGTGTAGGAAGAGCCAAAAAAATCCTCAAGGAAAAAGGAAAAGGGGGAATATTTGAATTTGGAAGGTTAGCACTGGAATTATGAAAAAATGGAGAATAGTAATAACACTTTTCAAAATTTAAAACACAATTTTCAAACATGGCGTTCAGTATCTTTAAAATAAAATTCTAAAGAGAACTTGGGATATATAATACATTGGCTATGATAATTCCAGCATTGATTACTTAAGAAAGATTGGTATTGTTTTTAACTTTCTCAGTTCAAAAACACGCAAAGCACACAGAAATCAGTAGTTTAAAGAAGAACCCTAAGGCTTTCTATAACCATAGGCATGTAGATCAATTTATTTATACTACGGTATAATAAGTTGTTGCGAACGAATGCGACAGATTCACTTTTTGAATCGGATTTAGGCTTGTCTGTCCGTCTTATGTTCTTGCCTTCAACCCACGGACAGTAATTTTTGGGATATTTTGAAGAAATTTTTTGCATCCGTGTATTTTGACTCAGAGACGGACATTATTGAAAATGGTTCGGATCGCAGCACTTTTTCGACCGCTTCTCACATAACACCTTTTTTGGAAAAGTCGTTATTTGGAAAAAATTACAAAATTTCAAAATTTTTCGGCAAACCTCGCTAAGTAATAGTATTTTTCCAATCAAAATTGGTATGAAAAATTTTGCTCGGTTAAGAGCAGTTTTTGAACCCCCCTCTCCGTTCCTACGAAAACAGAAATTTTATATAGTAAAAAAGTCTAATTTTCAACATTTCACTGTGAAAATTGTTTCATAACAATAAATTGGAAAAGAAATAAATTTTATCGAATTTGGATCACGTAGGTCTATTTTTGGATACCACCGCATATAAGAACTCTCAGGTCAGATCCATATATGCCACGGAGAGCTAATTGCTAATGTTTTACCATGAAATTTTATTGATATAAAAATTAAGTGAACCAACCAGATGGGTCTATTTCCTGAATCTCACTCCATGCAAGATTTCTCATGAAGAGCAGGGCCTTTAGAGAGAGAAAATATAATTTATAGTTTTCCAAGACGGAAACTGAACGATAATAATATGTTTGGGATCACCTCATATGTTGCTTTGACAATCTTTCATTATAATTATGCCTGTGCATGAAGAGTAGGCATAATTTTCATGTATTATTACCAAAACGAGCGAATAATTATATTCGGAGAATTGGTGTAGGGTACTGAATGACCAGCCTTGCGTGAATATAATGTTAAAATAGCCTTACCTTCGTTGTTCCGATCGATTCAGGAAACGATTGGGAAACTAAGCTAGGCTTGTCTGTCCGTCTGTCTATCTGATGTTTGTCTATGTATTCCCGTGCTCAACCTGATGAAATTTGGTAGGTTGACATGCTTTCATCCAAGATATAACGCCATATGAATAACTGTTGGCGTTTAGCGTGGGCCGCGACCCGCTATAGGCTTTTTAGTTGTTTTTATTTGATAAAGTAGAACAAACCCTCAAAATTCGTTAACACAGTTTTAGTAAATTACGTAATTATCCTTCTCCTTTAATGGCTTTACCATGTATCATGTTCCGACCGACCTCATAATTTTTTTTTTTTTTATATAGGGTTCATAAAGTATGCCGCCCCTTTTGGCTTTTTCTTTACATTATAGTTCTGAGAAGGCATAGACTCACTTTGCCCAAACTAAGAAGAGTATTATGATTATGTTTATACACAACAATATGTTGCGAAATTAACAGTGAAATGGCGAGCAATTAAAATTCGCATTACAAACTTGTAAGTTAATGTGCGGGATAAATCGCGTGATAGATAGGAAAAAAAAAAAATGTTTTCTCTATTGTTTTAATTCTCTTAGCTTTTTAAAATAAACGTTGCGCTCCGCATAAGTAGTCGAGTAGGAAAAGAATCGCGACTCACAACGCAATGATCGCGGCTTCAAATTTCACGTGCGGTAGAGTTTTCAACACAAGCGAGCATATGATCCACGTGATCCAGCATCCTTTAATATCCATACTTAGCAAATTTATTTACAAAATATATAAACAATAAATAAATAAAAATAAATAAACGTTGCACTTTTCGTTACAAATTTGTTATAATGCGCTGCGTCAAGCCACTGTACCTAAGGGGAAATGTCAACGCAAGAGAAAGACAAAAACCTACAATAATTGTGGACAATTTTTCAATAGAAAGTAAAAAAAGAATAAACATGGATCGTTAACGGCTCACGGTATGCTTACCTTGGTTCAATTTGGTTCAATTCAATTTGTCGTATTGGTAGGAAAGTTGGTTGCCAGCCAGCTGATAGCCTACTTTCTTCCTATCATATCTGTTATAAATTTCCATTACACGAAATCCTCCGTGCAGTCACGAATAATTTTTATTTTATTGCTTATAACATTTCAAAATACTCTACCGCTACAAGAAGGAATAACAAATTCACGGCATTACTTGTAATGCCTGAGAACGCCGACCAGCCTTCTCAAATAAATTTACTTTTCCTTTCTATTAAATATATTTATGTTGTATAATATTAAAAAGATTTCCAACACCGATATATATAAAATTGAGCAATAACGTACATAGCATAAGTGTTGGTAAGCTTTGTGAATATTTTAATCCACTTGCATAAGATATAAAAATGGGAAATGTTTTAGTTGAAATCCGGACAAATATGCTCGGAGTTGAATGATGGAAACGCTTTAATGCAGGATATCCAAGATTCGTATCGAACGGTTCGCATTTATTTTGTTTCGCAAACACTAGAGTAATTTATAGTCATGGATCTACTCCAAAGCTGTTTGTGTTGATATTTCTAAATAAATATACAAAGTTATCAAGCAAAAGAATGTACTTTTGTGCTACTAAAACAATAGAAACTTTTGCCATTAGTCACAATTGCCAATAATATCATATTCGCTTCTCCACATCGTACATTCATTTCGAATCGAATAAATGGCAATGACTTTTTTCCCATATTTTTTGCATTCACTCTCGGATTATAATAAATGGATGGTATACCAACTTAATTATATCGTTTGTAACGCGCACATGCAAAACATCCTTCAACTAGTTCGTAGGATGACTATTGACCGCAATAGTAAAGTCACTAAAACAATTATCCCTTGTAAGGAAATAATCGCAATATCATAAAACTTTTGGCATGAAAGTCGGTATTATCTGCATACTAAATGGATTGACGAGCGGTGACGGCAATTATATGTCCTCTTATGTACTTATTGAGCGCTTTATTATACCTCCGAGTCTGTAAACGTTAAATGCTCGATAATATTCCATTCGATTGACAATAATACACATGATAAGCCCAGAACCACCCACGCCTTTAAAATCTGCAAGACCCAACCCACATTCAAACAGAATTGCAATTTGCAACAACCGTCTTTTTAACATATCATAAAGTGTACGGTGTAATATTTTTTTGGAATTTGGTTAACTAACTATCGAATCCGCGCAAGCCCCAATTATAAGTAAGGCATTCGATCATCTAACTGAAGTCCAGATTCTTTTTAAGTAAAAATTCTGCTTCGATTATCTTCTTATATACCATTCGTTTTAGACCTAAATTAAGTATAATTTCAGAATTTCACAATTAGAAAAGTAAGGTTATGTCAAATTTATCTCCAGATAACTAATAGTTAAACAGCAGACACAGCATAGGAATAAAATTGAAACGATTGTTAATTGTCTGATAATTGAAATCTTCTTTAAATTTGCAATGAATTGAAGGCGTCGCATCATTGCTCCTCGTGAGCTGACAATTCGAGGAGTTATCTTATCATTAGATGAAAATTGTTTTTGTTATTTGTTTGTTGTTTAAACATGAAGAACCGAAGACGACATTTTTAACTTTAAACAAAAATATAAAAATCTGTGTTAAGTCGAATCCTTCCATTACATATTATCATATGCTTTTTAAATCAGGGCAATAAAGATTCAACCTAAGCCAAAACTAATTTTTTCATTTCTATTTCATTTTATTTTTATTTTTATTTTTTTGTTTTGTTTTTTTGATTTATTTATTTATTTAGCTTTTTTCTCTTCTTTCAGCGACAATATTCCTCAAAGCAATGCAGCATAAAATCGCTCATACGTTTATGTGCATAATGCATACATTAAAACAATACTCCAATATAAGAAATTTATGATAATATAGGAAAACTCACACATTAGAAACGAATTGTATATCAAACAAACAGAAACGAAAATGATTTGAGTCGCAAATGCAAGCATATGCACGTCGTTTATAATATATTTGATGTCAATGTACGTACACATATATACGAACAGCAGTCTTGTAGAGAAATGATTTGGCAAAGCACATTAACTGAAGCATAACGCAAATGTCAACATAAAGGATTTAGCTTTGCTGTAGGAAACGTATACATGAAATAAGGCAACCAACTGCAACAATAATTTTTTTTTTTTTTTTCTTTTCGAATAAAAAAAAAAATAATATATATATGGTATTAAAAAATCTTCAAAGTAGAAAATAAAGTTAAAAATAAGTCAAAAAAAAAAAAAAAAAAAGAAAGAAAAAAATTTTTGCAGTGTTTAGCAGTTTTCTCTCTATAACTGCGTATGCGGTATGTTGAATGCTACATTAGCTGTCAACAACAGTGTGCAAACTGTCACACAAAGTATAAACAATGTTATATGCTTATGAAAATTGCCAAAAAACGCAGTCATCTGTTTACTGACAGCGTGGTGGCATATTTTGCGTTACTAAAAATTGTCATTCATAAAAGTGAACAAAAGAGATTTTTATTTTTCGAAAAAACAAAGCGAAATAAAGTTACATTCAACTTTGTTCGACTCTTGCAATCCCCCTTCAATGGGCAAAAGCCCATTCCTTCCTTTTCCTTGGAATTTATTTATTTTTTATTTTTTTTTTGTTTTATCTCTTTTTCCATACAATTTATTGCTTTATACTATCTGAGGTATGGAAGCATCAAATGCGAATTGAAATCAATTAAAATCTTAGTTAATCAAAAAGTATGCAAATTATGCTTAAATCCGTAACGAATATAGAAAACTTTCAAATCGATAAAATTTCTCGAAACACAATTGTAAACAATCATTGCAAACAATCATTCGAACAGTCGAAGTTCAGATTATATCTGACTCTCGCAATTGCCACCAGCTGGTTGCAATCGAATGAATTCATAAACTAATTGCCATTAGTAACTATTGAGCGATCAGTTCAAGAAACATTGTAAGGGAATTTCACGGGCCATATGCAAGATTTGCTTCCGCTCAAGCCAGTCTTTTCGTATATATAACATTTTCTGACTTTCCCATATATTTTTTCCTTATCGATAAGACAAAAAGCTAAATGCGTAGAAAATGATTATATTTTGATAAAGAATTTTCTCAATTGCACGCACATATCTCATCTCTCCAGATACTTGATCTCTGAGTCGCAAAAACAAGTGCACACAATGTCACTCAAACTTTCCCCGAAAGAATTATAGGCAGATGTAATGGTTATTTTCGGTTCTTGAGTTGTTTTATATCTTCTTTCTTATCACTTTAAACATACTTGCGAACCTATCGCGCCGACTTTCAGACCTACTCTCCGTACAATCCGTAGTTAAAGCTATACATATAATTATATCAAATTTTATCTCAATTTTTAAATTTGCAGTCCGAATAAGAGACGAGAGAATGATGGGAATATGCACTGCTTAGGAATATATTGCGATACGTGTACAATTTATAAATAAAAAAATAAAAGGTTGTAAACGTTTGAAAACTTTTTAATGTCCGTTTGTGCATCACTTACCAGCAATCTATTAATAAAGCGCAGTCCTTCTCACCGCACAACGATATAATTTGATCCATAATACCACAAGGCATTCCAGCGAAGTTATGTTCGGCTGCTTTGCAAATTAAAGCACGCTTAGCATCACTAACCGTACCAAGCATTAAGCACATAAAAGAGAAATAAGAATTACAAATATAAAAAATGGAAATTTTCCATAAAACAGCTTACAAACATCAACATAAACATGATACTTGCTTTGGTAGCTTGTGGCCTGTAAAATGTTCCAGAAATGTCAATGTGGCCACTTCAATGGCAGCACTAGACGATAAACCGGCTCCCACCGGCACATTACTCACAATGACCGCATTAAAGCCAAATGGCATTTCTCCACGATCCTCCATAAAATAGTGAATAACACCTTTCACATAATTGGACCATCTGTATACATATATACAACATAAACACACATACAACATATAAACATTTAAGTAAGAACATCCTGTTTGCCAAAGTAAAAGTTGAGACTTATATACCCTTCGGCTTAATGGGTAGAGTTTTTTAGTCACTTATCTAAGCACAAGCGAGCATAGAGAGCAAACAAAAATCGACTTGACAATGCAAGGTTATAAAAATATATATAAAAAAAAAAAAAAAATAAAAAATAAAATAAAAAAAAAGATTGTGGCAAAATGCAAACATTTCATTGTTTGTAAAAACTAAAAAGTTTACTAAACGATCTAAGTTTGAAAATATGCATCAACCGCAATATCATCATTATAAGCAAAAATATTGTAAACATCATCAACGCCAGTAACGTTATTATCATAATGTTTACAATTTTTTTTTTACTCAACTTTTCTATGTTTGCCTTCAATCGCTAAGGAAACGTGTCCAAATTGCCGTCGTAGTAATCTAAATATTTTCGTTTTAGAATAATTTTAACCTTTTCTTTTCTAACATAAGGCTTTCTCTTCTTTTCGTTATTTTTTTTTTTTTTTTATTTATGACTTAAACGCTCCTTAAACCACCAACAACTAATTACGGACCACCATAAACCATACACTAACCCGCCCCGCACAATTATTCGCTGGTTTTGGTAATAAGACACCAAAAATGATTCATTATTTTCATGCAAAGGCATGCTTTCACGAAAGCCGGCACATTGAAAGGTGTGACGTGATCCGGATTTAAAAAAGTTAATTGACTTTTCAAAAATTTTATTATTTTCCAGTTTTCGTCACAGAAACCCAGAAATTATACGCTTTCTCTTCCACTCCATGTAAGGCGTTGCTTTTCACGATAATCATTGTATGTATGTTAGTGTCTAACAAATAGTCCGATGTGACTCAAAGTCCCTACTGTCAAGTCTCTTAATTATTTTGCTACTAGGGACCAATTTTCATCATAAAACATTAAAAATTAAAGCTTTTTCTGCAGGACTTACCGAAGTGGGGTCCAAGAAATAGACTCATGCGATTCAAATTTAGTCCATTTAATTTTTATGTCAAAGTCCTATCATGAACAAATTTTCATCATGAAATACTAAAACTAAGGCCTTTTTATCATATGAAGGTTTAAATTTCCTAAGAGTCCCTATATGCGGTGGTATCCAAAAAATAGACCTTCGTGGTCCAAATTAGGTAAAATCGATTTCTTCGTCAACTGACTATTATGAACCAATTTTCACGATAAAATACCGCAAATTAGACCTTTTTTACCCTATAAAAATTCCATGTTCGTAGGAACAGTAAAATAAGAGGGATTTCGAAAAATTACTCCAGCGGAACCAAATTTTTCGTACCACTTTACAACGACGAAATACTACTACACGTGTGAATCTTGTGAAAAAAATTTGGAAAATTGCAACTTTTTTCCATATAACGACATTTCGAATTAAGGCGTTACATACGGTATTGTCGAAAAAGTGAGCCGATCCCAACCATTTTCTCTAGCGATCGTCCCTAATGAGAAGTTGCATCGCCCGATTCAGTTCATTTTCGATTGGATTCGTCCTTGGGGCAAAGCACGTCCGTGCACGAAATTGAACAGACATATGGACAGGCGGGCAGACAAAGGCAATCAAATCAAATAAATTCGGACCATGAGTACGAATTAATATATCGTTATAATAAAATGATGGACTATTTTGAGTGCTTGTGGGCGTTATAAAGATCCGCACAAACTTAATACATCGTATACCATAAGTGCTGTAGAAAATCTTTTCCTTTCTAAGTCTGATACACTTTTGCAGTGAAATGCTCAACAAATATATTTTTTTTTAAGTGAATTTCTGACAAAAAATATTCTATACGTTCGCCAACGTATGCAAATACTGCCATTGCAAAAGAATCCAAAGGAACAAGGAATCCGTGAGCAGAGGTAAACATAAGTTAACTCAAAGAATTTTACTGAGAAAACTGGGAAAATGCAAAGCAAATAAATTAAAAGAAAAAAAAGTACATACTCAGACACAAATTGGAAGCCTTACAGTTTGTCATCTTATGTGACAAAAAGTAGAATAAATCAAGCAGAACAAGAACGCATATTCTTAGCGATATTAACTACTTTGAGAGGAGTACGTTGTACGTATTTACGCTTATCGCGTGCCTATCGCTTACGTTAGCTTAGTCATGCGACTGCAAACTCCAGCGATGTACACTAAAAATTTGATAGATTCGCTCTATTTTCGGCATTACAAATTCCCTCGGTTTATTTATTTGCTTCGTCCGTCCATCCATTCGACACTTTCTTCCTTGTTGGCGCCCTCAGAGACGATATAGAAAATTAATTAAGAGTGCCAAGTGCCCTCGCAAGCCAATAGTTGTGAAATTGCTTAAAGGGCTCCAAACACTTTCACAGAAACACTAATAGTCTTAGATCAAATTGTTGTTGTGCTAATCAAGAAAGTTTGCTTATAATTCCTTTCATCATTATATCTTTGTACAGCCATTTTGCGTTTTCTTATTTGGATGCCGTCAAGCGTGAACCCAAAAAAGTCCATTTCCAATATGCAATTATTATGCAGTACCGTGAAAATACTGTGTGAGAAGACACATGCAACTTAGAAACAAGGCGTATGCAATATAGCGTAAAGCGTGAGTAAAAAATTATTGAAGGATGAATTTGAAACATGACCGTTCCGTGAGAAGATAATAAATGGATGGATGGTGTCACGATCTTAATACAATATTGTATTTAAAGAGTTGTTGTAAGGATATGAACTTCGCATTCATTGATTATGTGTTGGCAACAAAACGCTTTTATGCGATCGGTGTTGAGCTATTATAGCCCGCTCAACAAAAGTAAAAGTTCTTCTCGCTGTGAAACTCCCATCATTTTCTGAATGGACTGCGAACAATAAGATAAGATGCATAACAAAGCTTTAATCAGCCTATGGAGACAAGAAGCTGGATAGGATTAGTTGGTGAGTAACAGGGATTTCCCGCATTACGAATATAATTTTCTTATCTGCATCTTGCACAAGGACATCGGCGACATCAATCAAATTCGTTAAGGCTTAGAAATGTAAATCGAGAAATCCGTAAAGGAGCGACAAAGGTGCAAGAGGTTTGAACTCACACTAAATTAAATATTTTTACGCACCAAGCTATCACAAGATTATTCATTTCATTGAAAAAGTTTGCAACATCGAAAAAAAAAACTTCAAAGACGCTCTTGAACAGCATCGGAATCTAAATCAGTTTAAGCAAGTCCTTCAGTAGGTCTGTCTATCGGTCCGCGTGTGTAATAACTGTTGTAAACATTCTCCCGATAGCGAGAATTCGAATTCAAGTTGGTCAGGTTGGTATTGAAAAGGGGCCAAGTCTCAAAAAGGACACGCCTACAATGCCTCGTAAACTAGAAGTGTCTTTGCCCTCCGCCTTTTTTGTTTACTCCTCATAAAGTATAACCGACACATGTTAAAAATTTCCGGATATAATTAAAAAAAAAAGAAAAGGACAAAAATCGGCCACACCCACCCAATATTACGGAGTACTCTTCTTTTGTTTGTTTTTTTTTCTTTTGTACAGCCTTTTCGACAATAAAGGTCGTAGGTATATAAAAAATTCGATCATTGACGAGTACAACGTTCTTGCTTGTTTGCTTTTCTCTTATTTTTTTTTTTTTTTTTCAAAGAATAGTTAAAGCAAACCTGTGCAAATTTTTGCGTATCTTGCCCTTGGAAATACGTTAGAATTTTCTAAAAACAAAAGAAAAAAATGTTGAAAAAAATGCTCGCAGCTGTCTATAAGAAAGTTGAGAAACGATTCACTTTCCTGGAAAGGGAATGCGCGATAAGAAATAGAAATTTGTTACTTTAACGTGAACATATTCATGGAAAAGGTTTACAATTGCGTTTAGTTTGCATGCATAACGAATGCGAAAGATTTGATGAAATATTCAAAAATTTCCGAAAACCCAAAATAAAAAAGGGAAAAAGAAAGGGGAAAAAAGCAAAAAAAAAAAAAAAAAAAAAAACTGTTTAACCAGGCGAATTAATATAGTGACGTAAACTTACTTACTTAGGTTTCTCGCTTGGCTTTAAACTGAACAAACGAAATTTGACACGCTTCGGTTCATCAACATCGGTACAGCATGTAATTAAATCGACATCATTTCCAACACGTTGACCTCCGACAATGAGAGTAAGCATAGGCAAAGCCTAAGAGAAGTAAATAACGCGAGAGAGCGGGAGAAGGAAATATTTAGCAAAAATTGGTTTTGAGTAAAATGCATTGCAACCAAAATTAAATGCGATTCTTTTCCATTTCTGGCTAATTAGAAAATTGTACAACTCGTACACTTTGGTATGTGAACGTTTGTATATTTACTTACCGTCTTTATATAACATGCACTCAATTGGAATAAATTGTTCTTTTTTTTTTTTTGTTTTTTTTTTTTAACTTACCATCGGCAAAACAAAACCATCATTGTAGTCAACATGTTCACCAATCAAATTAACACGTCCCGGTGCACAGCAGGCAAGCTCTGGCTCTACGCCAAAATTTTGACGGAATGTCTCTTTGGCTGTTTGCAAAAGCTCCTCCAATGTTGGCAGTTGTTTAATTTGCTGCTTGCTAATGTTTGAAGACAATGATGATGACATCTTCCTTTTTTTCAACTCCTATTATCAGTAATTAGGGAAACGTTTTGTAATGTGGAAGCTGCTGATACCCAAACTCGCTAATGAAAAGTATCAAAAGAAGAGTTTGTTTTTTTCTTTTTTCTTTTTTTTTTTTTATCACTTGAAATATTGTTATATGTATCGTTGGGGGAGAGGCGTATGCTAATTCCAACTCACATAGTGTAAGTATTAAGTATTTTGTAATATATTGAAATTTAAGAATATCAAGACTCATATACTCATCTCATAGATACTCATCTGATTTACTAATGCATTTATCACAAAGGTTAACCTTGCACTCACATTAATAGGCTGGCAACTATCGTAACAATATATTTGTGTTTTTTATTAAAATATGTTGTGTATGTGGTATGAACAGAGATGTGTGCCCTTAATGAAGGGAAAACTTAAGTAATGAATTTCATGAAAATTTGGCCCCAAAGCATATATTATACAGAGAGATATCAGATATCGTCAATTAGTTTTAAAGACACTTTTGAGTGAGCGGATTATCGAATAACCTTGTTTTTCCTCCGCCTTCGCCTTTTCATGCAAAAGCATGCGGCGGGCCCTTTATGAGATAAATATTTTTTTTTTTTCATATTTTATCACTGGCTCGGCCTGCATTTTCCATTGCAGCCAAGACTTAATTACGAATACACTGGCAGTAGGCGGAAAGCGAATAACAACTTATAGGTGGTCTGGCCTATATCGATATAAAATTTACTTTAAACATTCGGACTACAAATCATATCAACTAAGCCGCAGACACATTCTCTAATAAAAAACTGTTAACGCCATGTCAAAGAAATGGCCATAGTTTCGTTAGTTTTTATGAGTACACATCACGAATGTGTGATACACGAAATATGTACGGGAGAAGAGTTTATCTCAGATAGGCCGCCTGGCCAGATGTAGACGAACAGGCCGCTTTAGTTGATATTGATAAAGTATTTTTGATTTCTCGCATACCGGGTGACCTGAAACTGGAGCAGGGTACGAATTCGTTTCTCAATTGATGCGATCTCTTTAATTTAATTATATCTTGCTTGATGTTTCGCTATGGGGATTATTTACTGAATTCAAAACTTTTCTCTCCACAAAAACCCGCTCTAAACAACAAATCATCTGAGGAGATTCATCACCGATGTGTGGAGTATTTCGTGCATTCTTAATGTTCTACACTCTCTGGTAGATATCTCAAATTAAAAAAAAAAAAAAAAACAAAAACCAAATCAAACGCATCCTCGCCCAAGTGTTATCCGACTCGAAGCACCAAATGTAGACGCGGGATGTAGAAGATATTAAAAAAATCCTTTGTAGACCAATGATATGTTTTTCCCATTTTTCACTTAATAACAGTTAGTAAGAAAGTTGTTTTCAGTGGCGACCGATTCTCGCATACCCATCACATCAACGCTTGGTCCACTTAAGTTCTTAATGCCGAAGAAATAGGTTTTTTCCAAAGGCCTCATGGCTTTATATATTAAACGGCCACCACAATTAATTCAGAATTAACGCACTCAGCTTCTCGCGTTCTACCCTCCAAGTCCTTTTATGTGATAACCAAGTCCATAGCAATGGCATTACAATGAAAAAATTAGTTCACTACCTCGTGACGTCCGGGGCCGGCAACTTTTCGCATTCTACTCGCCAAGTTCCTTTATTTGATACCCATATCGTTGGTATTGTTAAAAAAAAAAGTTAATCCCCCAGGTCGCGGTGAATACCTCGTTCATTTTACAATTAACCCATTTTTAGGCAGGTAATATATCTTTATCTGAGGACTATACGAAATAGTTTTAAACATTTTGTCTTGTTTGCCGTATGATAAATAGGCATAGAACCGCAAAAAAGTGAAAAAAACAAAATTTAATCATTTGTAAGTTTGTGTGGGCATGGCCGGTTTTTCGCACATTTGCAATTTGAATAGTTGTAAAAGTGGAAAATTTCCACATCCTTCTAATTTTTATAATTTGTGAGTAACCAGCAAAAATTCACTAAATTTTGTTGAAGAAAAAAGGAGTTGCGTTCAGTTCATGCTTCACTGCGGCCTTCGGCTCTGACCAATTTAATCCATTTTCAATACCAATCTGCGTGCAAAATCTTCCACTGTTTTTATCAAATTTAATTTATTTTTGCGACCATGAGAGTGCCAACGACAAACCACACACACACACATACATAAACGGACAGACATGGCTTAATCAATTCAGAATTTCACGCTGATCAAGAATATATATAGCGTGTTACGTACATTATGAGAAAAAGAACATGAGAGTACACCCATCCTTCAGTGGTGGGTATAGTAACCATCACGTAATTGTTGTGCGTAAACTTGTTCAAATAATTCTTTTTTAATTTTCAAAATTCTTCTCAAATCAACACGAAGAACTCCGTGATTACTTTAAGTGTTCAACACATTCAAAGAGAAAGTCTCTCTCACTCTCTCTCTCTCTCTCTCGAAATTTATGAGAGAGGATCACCGAAATTCACGCCCTATTATTTTCTTTGCTCTTTCAAACACTCAAATATTTAAGAGTCAGGTACCTCTTCAATCAATCAATTTATTCAAGTCTTTCCCAAACGAATTTTTAGTTAACTCTCAAAGATTGGGCTGGAAAATTGCACCTGTTCGCGCACAAGCGCTTTTTTAGTCGCAATAATTCGAAAAGCGTAAAATAATTCTTTCAACTTTCGGCAATACACATACATACATAAACATAATGAGTTGTGCATACGCTTGATGCCTGAAAAAGGAAGAGAAAGCTATACGCTTCTCTCATCTTTACCAATAAATTTAAAACAAGCAAGTAAAGTATATTCGGCCACGACCGAATCTTTTGTTCCCATCACCGTTATCCGAAAAGAGACAAAACACGTAAAGGAACTAAATTTTCATGCTCTACAATATGGATTGTCGCGGCTAATTTTTTCTATTTTCAAAATGAAAATGTTTGCCCTATAGGCGCATGGACGGTGACGACATGTCGTCTGAAAACTGTAGGTCACTTCCAGACTCTTTTCCAAATTTCTAGGCGCTAACGGGAGAATGTCCACCACTGACACTAGACAGTTGAGCAGATGAACAAATCGACATACGGATGGACAAACGGACAAGCGAAAATGTTTAGCTGCACTTCAAATTTCAAATTTGCCAAGACTTTATACAATTTATGGAGTTTTTGGAGCTTGTTTCTGCGCTTTATAAAGGTATTAAAAAAAATTAAAATTTGATACATCATAATACTGGATAGGCGTGGTCAATTTTTACCATTTTTACGCAGATCGCCTATGGAATGTACGTTCAAATTGTTGTCCATTTATCTGCTACAGCTTGTAAGTAAAGAGCAAAGAAGCAATTTTATATTCCTTTTGAAAAACCAAGATGTTCCCAGTTTACCTGGTATTGTGGGTGTTTCCTTAAATTGATTCGGCTCATTTTCAATGCCAACCTGCGTGCGAGAACTCCTAATATTTTTGCCAAATTTGAACTTAGTTGCTTCATTTTTGGGCTAAGAAAATGTTTACAACAGACGTTACACAGATGGACAGACAGACATGCAAACATCAATTCAGAATTTGATGCTCATCAATAGTATGTATACTCTTGTTGTAGGGTTTCTGAAGCTTCGTTCTTGGCATTGCAAACGTTTTAACAAAATGAATACAACTCTCATCCTTCGGTGATGTGTATAAATATTTATATTTGTATATATATACATGAAGAAATTTAAAGCATCGAGTGAGCAATCCATTATTCCCTTCAGTTCGATTCTTGTTGTTCTTGTTCTCAATATTTCTCTTTCAAAGTTAATAGAGTTCGTCATACTTGTAAGAGTAAACGACCGAGAGTGTTGCTTTAAAAAATAATCAACAATAAATACGGCGCTCTTTCAGCCTAACCCGCGTTGCTAAATAACGTACAAATTAAAATTTTTTTAAATGATTGCTGCAAGCACACATTTCATTGACTTGCAGTACGAATTCAACACACACTCATGATCTTTCGCTTTATATTCATTTATAATTTCGAATTTTAAAACAGAATTTGTTCAGTACGAGCTCTTGTTTCAGTGTCACTTCTTATGTTCCTATAATGGTTGAATAATGGTTTTAAAAACTTATTGCAGCATTTTTAAAGCATTTGCCCAAGGATTTCCCTTCAAAATATAAAGGTTTAGGAAAGTTGTTGTACGAATTACATGAAGCTCTGCTGTAAATAAATTACTTAATGTGCAGAACTAACCTTAGGCACAGAAATCAATTCATAGTTGTTGCCTTTGGATCCGCTTAACTGAAATTTGCAATAGCGACTTTATCCAATAGATATATAAGGTGTAACTTAATGCTCTAAACTTTGGCAATTAATTTTAAGACCATATGGAAAAAGATGGAAATATCGCTTTATCGAATAATCGCAACGACTCTGACGACTTGAGAATTTGATTTGTGCAAGAGTCAGATAGAAAGCTTGACATGAAGTTAGCTCTTTTAGGCAAAGTATTGAGATTCTGCTCAGGGATATCTCAGAGTAATCGTTGTCGCTATTCGCGCTGCTTAAAGAATACGTTTAAGTCCATTCCTTATGTAATCGCTGACAAATTTGACAAATCCACTATACATGCCTTGCTTGATAATGAAAGATACAAAAAAAATATAACAACGAAAAGAAAGACAACGGAACAATAATAACGCGAATTCCTTTTAATATCAAACATTTTTGAGGTTATATAAGTTAAACTCTACTAAGGTACGGCGTAAAGCGCGCAGATTCATTACTAAGCAACTCGCAAAACTGCACTTAAAATGACATTTCTACATAGCAGGGCAGTCCCTTGTTCGCACTTGTTCCCTTTCAATAATTATGACCACCTGTTCGAGCTGATTTTCTCGACTTGCGGATTGAGCACAACGAGAAGGGACAAGCTTTAAATAAAATTTGGAGTTCATAATCCAGGAAAAGCTACTCGCTAATCGAGTGAAGTTAATCGATTTTCATATCTAGTGATGAGAAGAAGAAAAAAAAAATTATTTTATTTTTTTCTTTTAGAAAAGTTTGGAAGATGTTAGCGTCATCAATAAATGCGCAACAAACACAGGGACAGATAGAAATAGTTACACCGATTGCACTAATCACAGACTAACTAAGAATAAATCTATTTTGCTGTAAATCGTCAGTGCTTGAGGCGTTTGGCAAAACAAACTTATGTTTATTAAGTAAAGCGAGTTGATTTTCGAGTACTTTTCAATCAAATATAAAGAAAGTTTAGTTGAAAAAGTACTCTTGTACCGTAATTATCATCACAGATGTAACAGATGTGAGTTATGACGAATAAATTTTTTTTAGAAATTTAAAATGCAAAAGTCAAATGTATAAAGACATAAGTTGATCAGTACTTCATCTACTTATTGCCGAGACGTAGCTAGCACAAGAGTGGACACTTATTTAAAGAACAGCACAACATAACAAAATATTTTACTTCATACGCTATAAAAATTAGAAACTTTTAAATAATATTTTTTCCAATAACGCACCTTATCGTGACCGCCGAAGAATTTAAAGGTTTTTCTAATACTAACTCTTCTTACCACAATGCGTTCATGTGAAGGCAATTATTTACATTCTCTCTTAAGAGAATTTATGTGGAAGATTATGGAGAACAATGGGTTATGAGAGAAATCTGTTATCAGTACAAACTTAGATAAAGTCCAAAGAGTTGGCTAAAGTAGAGCATTTGCGGGGAATAGCAATGAGGGAAATTCGTTATCGTTCGTCAGACAAAGTCTTAGGATTTATTATCAACACAAATTTAGATACATTCGAAAGAGGTGTTGGAAAGAGCAACTTGGGTGGGGCGTCGTCACATGACTGACTGGTGACAGAATGACGAGAAATCGCAAAAGAGTTGTTTGTGGCTTCAAGAATGCTTAAAGAAACAATCAACACAAGCAAAAGAGAAGCAGAAAAGTGTTTTGAAGGCAGTAAAACCAAGAATTAGTAAATAAATGAAAAACGATTCAAACGAAATTTTATGCTTAAAAAGCAATAGTTGAGAATTAGTGAATAAATGTCAAAATAATACATACAACAGCTTATGTGTTCTCCTAAAGCTGCTGAAGGAAAAATATAAAAAGGAAAAGTCAGCCCTTGCTCTTCGCTCACCCATTGCTCGTTTTGCAGATCTCAACTTCAACTAAACGGTATTCCGGTATCACCACTGTTCGCAAACTTGAGAGATTACACATACACATAGGTGTTTATTGGTAATCGGGCGATGGTTAGTCGTGCCTATGTATATATACATGAATGGCTGCGATTACTTGCAAGTCTTTCTTTACGTGGGTTGTATGAGTATTTTAAGTATTTGTTCACGATTACGGTTTCTCTTCACCGGTTTAGCAAAACATTTCTTGTACTGCAGAAAAATCAGTTTTTGCATATCATAGGGCTCGAAATTCCGAGAGAAGTGTAGAATTCAATACCTTTCAATGAAGGCGAAAAGGCTCACGTGGATGGTAAACGAAGAGACCGACTTAGAGAGCTTTCTTTCTAATCCAGTGGTTTCCAACCTGTGGGGCGCGGCCGCCTAGGAGGGCAAGGGGGGCATTTAACTGTTTCCAAAATATCATTTTCAAATACAAACCAAAAAAGTCAAATAGGTGTCAAAAAAATGAATCAGCCGTCTACGTAATCCAGAATCCTCGCCGCGGATTTTTGGTGTACAAATGCTAAAACATCCAATTCATACTCTTCTTCGAATCGAAATATCTCGCTTTCGCGTTTGGAGCCGAGTACCGGTGGGGCGTGTAATCAAAAGATAAGCACTTGCAACATCCCGGTTATTCTCGTGCTTACTCGCGCCAAACTTCAGTAAACATAAGCATCCGATTGTTTCGGATTTTTTTTTTTTTTGTTTTTTAAAGGGGGGCGCATTAATTTTTTTTTTTAAAAAGGTGGGCGCCGGTACAAAAAGGTTGGAAACCACTGTTCTAAGCTTTTAATATATAGAGGTGTCGTACAGGATGCAATTTCTATCCGCAATCACAATTTAACACAGACAGAGAACTTTTACTCCAATATATATGGAACAGTATTTTGTGCCACGAAAGTCGCAATCTTGGTTTCCTACGTCATCCTATTTTTCTAAAGTTTCTATATCGTTCCCATCATCCTTAAATGCCTCGATGCCCGTCTACATGCAAGTAGTAGACGATAACTTTTAAGAGAATTTTAAAGTAATGAAAATATAAATCTTTGTAAATGTCTGGATATATGGTTCGAAATGGAAAGAAAATATGATGCTGATCTTTTAAAGGATAATACGATCTTGCCTTCACTTCAAATAGGATTAAATAGGATTTTTTTATATCCATCACCGAAGTGTGAGAAGCATATTCGTTTTGTTAAAGTGTTTGCAACGCCCAGACGGAACCTCCAGGGGCCTCACGAAGTACATATATTCCTGATCAGTATCAAATTCTAAACCGATTTAAGCATATCTACCTGTTCGCCAGTGTGAAGTCTATTTTAAACATTCTTCTGGCCGGAAAAGTTCAAATTTAGGAGAAGCATTAGAAGTTCTTGCACGCAGGTGGACATCGAAAATGGACCAAATCGTCATAAACTCAAACTTCTTTCCATCTTTCTGCGTAGATGGTGATACCGTGTCGAAGGAATGATATGAGTTTTGCGTGGATCCAATCGTCGACCCATTTTCACACTTCTTCAGTCGACAACAACAAGGATTCGTTTAACATAGGGGGTGGGAGTGTTTTCGAAGGGCTTGAGGGAGAAGAAGTTTCTGATTTCGAGCACAAAGTTTCTTTAAGATAATGAATTCTTTCTCCCAAGATCTCCTAGAAGATTTCAACTGTCTGTTGCGACAAAATAGAAAAGTTTTGATATTTGAAAAATTTGCAAACACTTTCTCTCTTAAGAACACAAAAATTAAAAGTTTTTATTTACCTTTGAGACTAGTGTCCTACTGTGCGTTAAGATTTTCTACTTTGAGTTTTTCTAAAGCTAAATATTTTCATATAAAACTCCTTCAATGAATTTCAATGACGCGAGTTTTCAAACCGTCTAAGAATTTTGCTCTTAAAAGGCGATCTTCTTGTACTTACCTACAAGCAAAGCTATGAGTTTGAAAAACCCCGGTATACTTCGGCGAAGAATATGAAAGAATTTATTGTGATCTGATTGGGTTTTCTTCAAAATGAAGAAAAAAAATCGATAAAAGTTAAAAATTTAAATAGAAAGTTAAATGAAATAACGTCATGAATTAATTATATATTCTGTAGGAGTTTTTTTTTTTTTTTTGTATCTTTTCTTTGTAATCCACTGTCAATGTTATACAGTTATACAGTTATACAGTTATTTTAACAACGCTGAATCCAACTTGCGTTTTCAAGCATGCACACATGAATTACACACAATTTTGCGCATGTAAATTAACTTGATTTCAATCTCTAAAGAACTGGACGATACAGAAATCAATTTTAAACAGAGCACAAAAAAAAAAAAAAAAAAAAAAAAAAAAAAGAAGAAACGAATTAAAAATTCAACGCATTTCGATATGTCTGACTGCTTCTGTAGTTTACATAACAAGACTACATATTTACAACACGGCATAGTCACCCACAGTGACCCGTACACTTACACATACGCATACGCATATTTACAAAAATACACACACACACACAAACACGCTGGCATAAGTAACCAAACCGAACCGTTTCATTGGCAACTGGTTGTCAGTTATTCATGAAATGCATTCGACCGCAAGATGTCGTTATCGACTAGTGTTACTTTGGTTTTTGACTTATGCACATACGCTTATACGTGTATGTTGTGTATACTTGAATATGAGAGTGTAGGTGTGTGATATTTCCCACTTACTCTATTGATGTTATATCTGCCTTAAAAACTTACAAGCACACTTATATACATACATACATACATACATACATACATACATACATCATAAATGTTTACTTGAAGGTAAGCACCTTCGAAACCTTTTATCGTGAATGAAAAACAAAAAGTAAAATAAGTTCCTTTTTTAGCTTTGCCAGATTACATCGTGAGCTTATTTTCGCAGTAGCTTATGGTTGAAGACAATGCCGCGTATATAAAGTAAAAGACAAAAGACTGCGACGAAGGATATGAAAAGCAAAATCCTGAAACGTTATCTTGAATACAGGAATTTAAAGGCGACTTTTACTTCTTCGGATCTTAACGTAGGTAAACTCAGTTGTTCATTTTAATGGCTTTAGTAAACGCTTGCACATCAGGCCAACTTACCATCCATAACATCTTATTTACAATAAAACAATATGTTCAGTTCAGTTCAGCTATACATACCGTATATACATAGATGATATACTGGGTGGTCGTCAGGCAAATTTATTACTTCTCGTGAACCATTTTGGGACATTTAACTAACTTACATATGTATCGAGGAGAAATTCTTCCTCACTCCTTGACTCGATTTCAAATGCATGCTAATGCTTTAATCCTACATTGTTGAGATATTAAATTGAAATTGATGAGCTAATAGACTCTTTTTCAAAAGAACAACAATGCACTGAATTGATATTCCTTTTGGATTGCGTGACCCTGTCGAACTCGCTCTTTCAATTTCCTTTTTAGAAGGATATACAATGGGTTTGTGATGCCGCATTATTTCTATTAAAAATTTTTTAATTAATAGCGATTTAATTAATTGAAACCAATGTTAGTCTTATATTTAATCGCAAGAATCGCTATATATGCGCAAATAATTAAACTGGATCACAGTTTAGTAGTAAGAACGAACACATCCTGTATATGCGAAAACTTTTCCGCTTTACATTGTGTAATTGTTCATTTGGATGTGCGTTCTTTCATTTTAATTTATTTTTGTATCGTAATTTTAAGCTTTGTTTTCAATTCACTCATTCTTCTGCATTTTCCTTTCACAGCATCTTTCTTTCGCTTAATCAATGGCATCTATAATTAATAAATTAAATAAACGATGTCGCACTACAGCAACAAAACAACAACAGACAACAAATGGACCATGAAAAAGGAGACTTTAAGCTGTAATTGTTATTGAATTGTTACACACAGGCAGCATTCTGTGAACATTCACAGCATTTACTAACTGACTAATAGAAATAAATATCTAATTATAAGCGATTACTTGCCGTACAATGATGCGGTACACAAAACGTATGAAAACTTCATGGGCGGTTTAGTTTTAATCTTTTACTTGTGCTTTTAACGTATATTTCATATTTTCTTCTTCTTCTTTTTTTTTTCTTTTTCTTTTTCTCCTTCTACTTTTAATGCTTGATGTTTATTTAATAAAGAAGAAAATTTTTATGCGTCACTCGCCTTATATTAGCAGCTGTAGAATCAACAATGATTACATTGAATTTTTCACATCCTACGCAGCATGCAATGATGTTTACATGAACACGATAGAAATACCGAACAAATAAATTGAAATAAATCAAAATAAATGGTTACAAAGTATGAGAACAACAATTAGTTGTCAATTAATATAAATTAACACAAAATTTATTCAATTTACTTGTGGCCTTGTAAGTGCGCCTGGTGGGGACTGGTTATTATTCATTGGGTTCATGGTAAAGGATGCAATGCGTGCGTGCCGACTTTGCCATCATCTATTATATACAGTAAGGTACAAAAAAAATTTCACAATCCCGAGTTGAATTTTCTAGCTTCTCTACACTTCTCAGCGATGTTGTTTTTCCAAAATAACGGCTCCGTACGACAGAGTTAGGCTTAGCCGGGCACTAAATATCAGAAAGTTAATGAAGCTCTTCTATGCTTTATATCTGAGGCTAAATCGCCCGAAGTCACATCCGCGATAACAAAAAACGTGAATAACGTCAAGAAGAAATCGTTCATTTCGATCGACCGATCATATCAATACACTCTCATGGTTATTGAATAAAAATTTATTGCTCATTGATACGAGAGAATCGTTTCCGAGTTCATGGTTTAAAGAACAAGATAGTTCGCAATGGTGAACTAACTACAACTGCGTCTTCCTCCCTTTTATGATGTTTCTCTCTTCCGAACTACGTACTTTGAAATTTTCATTTCACATATATATAGAGAGAGCCAATCTTTAGGGAATTAGTGCAAGCAAAAAAAAAAAAAAAAAAAAAAAAACAAATAAATAATTCTGGACAGATTTTGGTGAAAAGGATAGGAATGCTTATTCTAAAAAAGATCTTCCGCATCATAAAAACTCAATTTCAGAATAAATAATCGCCTTGAAATATTCACCAAGAAGTTGCATCGTAAATAACATTTTCCGCGTTATATATGCTAAGAAGCATTGCAGTGAATTGCTCGCAATAAAAAAGTCTTCGATACACACGAACAGTAATAAAACTTACATATTTTTTTCACAACAGTGTAGCATTCAATGTTATTTGGTTTCGTTTACACGTTTGTACCGATCACGTTCATGTCTCCTATTAGTTTTTTTTTTTTTTTTTTTTTTTTTTTTTTTTTTTTTTTTTTTTTGTGGTCGTACTGGCATTAAAAGAACAGCATGCTATACAAACACCATTAATATCAATTATTTGTAAACAAACTCTTGAATATTTGCAAATTTTAAAACATTTCTTTTTATTTATTTAATGTAAGTTAAGAGAATAATTTTTTTTTTGTAATTTTTACTATAAAACACGAAACATAGAGCCAAAGTGCTTACTTTAATTGCTATGTGAAAAATGTAATAACAAAAGACATTCAATAACTCTCTGTCGTGTCACATATAAACTTGAGAACAGTGATGTCATATATATATATATATATATATATATATATATATAT
>KK502403.1:2565482-2583673 GCA_000688735.1 Glossina austeni
ATATATATATATATATATATATATATATATATATATGACATCACTGTTCTCAAGTTTCATTTGTGGATAGTAGAAAACTTCAAACGATTCGTGTCAAAATTTCATGATAATCTCAGGACAAGTTTACAAGCTACGGTTGTTTTAGTGACACTGTTTTTGCGATTTTCATATCGGGCGACTGTGACTGCGACTCACAAGTAAATCGTAATTCTACTGAAGACGGCTTTATCATCTGTCGAGATTTCGAAGATTGATATGGTAACGACGTTTTCGTATCAAGAACGATCGATGATTATTGTCCTCATATCGATATCTTCTCCGGAGATGGTGACGATGTCTCCTTAGTGAACGAATAAAAGTAAAGAAACGTTGGGTTGTGTTTGACACATCGTTCAATGACTCTCCGATCAGACTCTCCGGCCAGTCTTGTTCTTTTTGGACCGCCGTCATGGTCGCTCCGGGATCATTGCGCACTTCCAATTCTGTTCAGCACTGAACAACGTCAAAATCTTTTGTTTATCTATATAAACCGTCGATTTAAGGTGAGAAAAATCATTTTCATATCTTGTGTATAAATTTTTTAGCATTTGATTTTTATTTCGGATCATTTGTTACAAAAGCACCGAGATTGGCAGATTGGAGATTGGGTTGGTCTCGGTGGCCCTTCGATTCTACCTACGTAGTAGACAACTAGGCAAAGTTTGATATTCGAAACAATTTCATGGGATAATAGGACAAATGTTTCGAACTTTATCAAATGGAAGTACGCTTCTCTTATCTTAAACTTTGAAAGGCACTTACCTCGCTGAATATCAGTACCGCATAAGTGGGGCTTGATGCTCTTTTCAGTTCTTCAATTGTTTTTTGTTTTTTTAATTTTTATTTATTTTTTTTTTTTTATTTAATTTATTAGAATTTTCTTGTGTTTAATATACATACATATATGTATACATACATACATATATATATTTATAGTATTATTAAACTTAATATTTAACCAAAAATAATTATTATGTTTTCTAACTTACAACGTTACTGCCATAAATGCATGATAAAATATGCCATAAAATGCCGATTAAATTAAAATCATAGAAATTAACATCAAGTTTGAAAAGAATGCATATTTCCATGCTTTTCATGCTTCAAAAAAAAAAAAAACAAAAAAACAAAAAAAAAACCCCTGTACAGCTACAAAAACTTATTAAATTGTTTTAAAATATTTCGAAAATATGTATAAATTTTTTGCAAGAAAAAAAAGCGGAGAAAAACTCGAAAATTCTTTACAGATACGCTTAAACACAATCACAATCGGTTCAAGGCGAACCTTAGATATCCGTCAGTTTACTAATTGCAACAAACCAATTGACAAACAATTTGTGTTCACTTTTATTCATTTCAATATCTGCGTTAAGCATTTACATTAACTTTTTGAAAACGATGGTAAATGTTTTCCAAACGGATTGGTGTACGAATCATACGCATCTTGAAACTCGATACGAAACGAATGTCAAACAAGAGGGCCGGCTTATCGCTTCAATATTGACTATTATGAGAGTTCGAACAATAGAAGAACTAACTGAAGGAAGGTCGCTAACAGACGGACAGATCGTATATAGGATTCCGTATGTGATCGGGTAATTTTCCACGTGAGTACGGAAGTAAGTAATCTAACACATTCGCTTTCTATGATGAGGCGTGTAAAACAGAACAGAAAAAACGAGAACTAAAAAACGAAATCAATGAGTTTAGCAAAAGTTACAAATTTTTTTTTTTTTTTTGGTTTTGCTTTCGTTAGTTGGGCAGGTTGTTAGAGTTATGGTAACGATGACGATAATGATAATGATAAACTTATTTGTATAGGAGTTTCCACTGCGGTCTCTACATTCTGTTGAGTTGATGAAAGAAAATCAACTTTTATATGTGTGCATATATATGTATGTATATATACGTATTCATACGGGCAGAAGATGTGAAGAGTTGATGCTGTTGATGTTGATGTTCATGTTTATGTTGTTTTCTCATTTTGTGTGATGATAATAGCATAAGATTGTCGCGCAGACAACGTTGAAAGAAACAACCAATAAAAAGTCCATCTTTTTTCGCTTTTCTGATAATTTATGGAAGTGTAAAAAAAAAAAAAAATTACTTTTTTATTCTAAATACAAAGTTTTCTCTTGTGTCGTAAGCTACGCAGTGTAATGTTGTTGTAGCAGTAGCAGTAGTCAAAACTAATTGCGGCATAATGTACAGTCGCTAAAATGATTTGTCCTTTCTAGTGTTCTACGGCTTTTGCATCGTCCTCTTGTTTTTTCGTCTTGGTCTGCGTTCGTCTTCATTACTTTATAGAATCATTATCGTTCTATATATAAAAATGTAAATGTGATTTATGCAAATGACATTGAGTTTCCTTTTTTGTCGTCCTTTTATTTTTTTTGTTTTTTTTTATTATTCTTTTCTTTCTTTTTTTCTTAGTTTTAACTGCCATTAACTTAAATATCCGCTGTTGATGATGTTGATGACGACATTGTTTTGTTCCAGTTACAATATATTGTCCGACCACTGTATTCTTTTCTCTTTATTTATTTATTTTGTGTTTTTTTTTTTTTTGTTTCTTTTCTTTTCTTTTCTTTTCTTTACTTTACTTTTTTTTTTTTCAACATTTATTATTATTTTTATTTTTTAATTTGTAATAAAATTTTTCCTTTATTTGCACAAGTTGTGACTTAAACAATTTATTCGGCTCCTTCGTCTTCAGTGTCTCTGGTTTGCAGCGCATACGGTATTATTGCAGAATCCCTGCTAAGGGCGGGCATTTAATTTCTAGCTCTTTGGAAATTTTTACCTTGTAACGGCAATGGCGGTACACCTTCGTTGGCAAACTGCAATCATAAGAAAACGAAACGTGAGGCAAAAATTCATCTACACAGTAATGATAATTAAAATAAAATAAAAGATTAATTCATTCAGCAGTTTTTGCTTGTACTGCTTGTACTGCTTCTACTGCTTAGGCGAGAGAAGAGTGAAATAAAAAACAATTACTTTAAAATTATGTTAATTATCCTTTCTTATTTTTATTAAGTTTATCTCATTTCTTGGAACACACGCGCAGATATATTTATCTTTTTTCCTCGTTTATTAAATTCAAAGCGCGAAAAGAAACGGTTTGCTTACAGCAATTAGTTCTTAAAAATTTTATTTTTTTTTATTTGTGATTTGGAAACAATAAACGCGAAAAGAAAAGAGACGAATATTACGATAATAGTAGTAAAAAATGTTAGGTAATTTTATATTAATTGGTTGAATTATTTTTATTCATTCTTTTTCACTTTTTCTTTTAAGACTTCGCAAACAGTTAAGTGAAATGCTCGAAGTAGGTTAATATTTTATACCGACCATCGAACGATTGAAGGTATGCTCATTTTACCGAAACGGTTGCAATATGCAGCAAACGACCTAAGTGAACCCACAAAGTATACGGATTCTTATTCATGAAAAATATCAAGTTTCGAGTTTCCATGTAAGCATGCCTTCACTACAACATAAATTGATTACGCGGACATTTGCAAAAGCAAATGGCTTAGGTAACGTGTGCTTATTATTATACACAACCATAAACCATAAAGATGTCTACCTATATTTTAAGGATTATATAATGGCGAAATCGGCCATGCTCAAGTAACATTACAAAGTATCAGAATTTACTTACTATTTACACTCTTCTGATATAAGACAACACCAGCGCAGAGCATCGATCAGAAGCGACAGCAAAGCTTAAACTAAACTATTTAGAATATTTTTACACTTAAAGTGCTAACGATATCTATGCAACAGTGTATATGGCTCGTACGAAAGTACGGTCTAACGCACTGAGTTATGTAGCAGCGAAAACTGACTTAGCATTCACAGCTCTCACCTCCTCGACTATACAATGGCCCTTCATTTTTTTTTTTTGTAAGTATATATGATGCGTGGAAATAATTTCCTTACTTGTTACTAATATCCTCATCGTTGTGGTATAGAAGTATATTAAGTTTGTGCGGACGTATACAACACATCCTTTATTATAGCGATCGATTCAGAAAGCGATTTTGAGCTTCTCTGTCCCTATATCCGTTTTATTTTATTGCATTATTAACATTCAAACCGTAATTTTTGAAATACTTTAATGAATGAAGGACAGACAGTATTGAAAATGATTCGAAACGGGTAGCTTTCCCGACTACGTCATCATTAATATAAAGCATAGGGTCAAGAATTATTAGAAATACTTGCGATTCGAAAACTTTACTAAAGTCGTAGATTGAGTTAAGTTGATATCAATTCCTAGAACGTAATCTATGAGTTAATAAGCTTTACAAAATTATCAAGAGGAGTCATAAGTAGTACTATATATGTATATTAACTGCGTATATTTAACAATATTTATACTTTACACCACAATATAAACATTACACGATCTCTGCTAAGATTACGCGGCGAAGTTATTACGAGCTTCGAATGCAACGAATTGTGCTACATTCCCGGCTTAATTCGAAGCCATATGCTGCCGGATTGTAAGCAGCTTCAAAGGTGCATTGGTACAAAACAAACAAAGGGTTAACAATGACGGCAAAGACGCTAAGCTCACGCTTAGCATGTACTGCGAGCCACTCCATACCAACAAACCCTTCGCTATCAATAATAACAGACACGACTACTCGGAAAATGAAAAAAAAGAGAAAACATGTATAGTATGTAGGACAGGATCCCATTCTACTCACCATGCCCAGTCATATTAATTCAAGAAAAACATCGACAAAATTAAAGGAAATAATAACGAAAAATTATTTACTTAAGTCATGTTTTATGCTTGCGTTTCTTTATCACTTGCGTTTGCATAGAACGACTCGAGAACTATTAACTGGCGTCCCTTTCATGAATTACGTCGAACCTTTCGAAAACAATCGGATATCATTGCGAAAAGTTAGAAAGTTAGAGGAATGTTTCAAAAACTTCATTAAGGTTATTTTGAAAATTTTGCAAATCACGTTCAGTTTTGAGAATTTTAGCATTTTTTTGATGAAAGCACTTCGGTAGCAGAAATTTTTTGCTTTATGAAATTGTGAAGTCAGTTCCTTGATTTATTTCCATATTTATTTATTTACTTATTTTTTTGTAACTACAAAGCTTGTAGAAGCCTAAGTCGGACCTAGTTACATAGTTTAAATATTTCATAATGTGCGACTACTTCCCAAATTAATTTATAATTTTATATAAAAGAAAATGAAGATAGCGCTTCCAAAAGATCTGCGGTGATTAAAAAAAAGAAGACATCAACGCTTGCCCTGAAGTGTTTCTAAATTATTGAAGGAAGGCAGTCTTTGCTTACGAAAACTAACGCCATTAATTGAAGCCAATTTTGGAAAGAGAGTGATAAGAAGATTCGAACATGATATCGAATGCAGATGAAGGCTGCAATTTTATTGATAATAGATTTTAGTTTATCAGGTTTCCAAAAAGATTCTTCTGCATCTACCTAAATGCTGCAGATTGACATTGGAAGACATTGAACGCTTTTAAGCTTAACCTTGGCATGCCAACGTTTAGTTTGTACTGTCTTCGCAAAGTTATTTTCGAGTTACTCTTGCGCTTATATTATCTATGTAGGGGCTCAAGTTTAACTTATTATCGAGTACTGTTCCAAAACGTTGCATGGACTCATTCACATGTGTTCACATTAACATTGACCTCATTATGTTTAGCGTCGCTAAAAACAAACAGCTTTCTATTTACTAATGTTTATGAGGAGAGAATTTTCAAGCATCCACTTATTAATTCTCACCAAAGTATCATTTGTTTTATCTTCAAAAAAATTGCAAGTTGAAAGGACGAAAATAATGTTGGTGTAAACGAAATGGTGCTTTAAATATTTTATTCGGATTGTTCATAAAAAGATTAAAGAAAATAGGGATCCTAGAGAGATGTTTCAAGATCTCCTCAAAATCACTTCAACTGTCGTGGAGAAAACATTATTAATGGATCCATCAAAATTTATTTCCTCCTGGAAAGTTCACATTGTAATAGAGCTTTTCGATGAGTGATGTATGAGGTGGAGGGGGAGGGGGGGGGGGTTGTCAGAACCCTTCAAAAGGTCCAAAGCAGATGAAAATATGCGAAAATGGCTTAAGGACTGGTTTGCCTTGAAAGAGCAGCAATTGTTTTGGCACAAATTGGCGGAGAGGCGGGAAAAGTGTACAGCCAGCGATGGTCAATAATTCGATTAAAACTTTTTTCTATATTTTGTCAGAACCCTTCAAAAGGTCCAAAGCCGATGAAAATATGCGAAAATGGCTTAAGGACTGGTGTGCCTTGAAAGAGCAGCAATTGTTTTGGCACAAATTGGCGGAGAGGCGGGAAAAGTGTACAGCCAGCGATGGTCAATAATTCGATTAAAACTTTTTTCTATATTTTGTCAGAACCCTTCAAAAGGTCCAAAGCAGATGAAAATATGCGAAAATGGCTTAAGGACTGGTTTGCCTTGAAAGAGCAGCAATTGTTTTGGCACAAATTGGCGGAGAGGCGGGAAAAGTGTACAGCCAGCGATGGTCAATAATTCGATTAAAACTTTTTTCTATATTTTGTCAGAACCCTTCAAAAGGTCCAAAGCAGATGAAAATATGCGAAAATGGCTTAAGGACTGGTGTGCCTTGAAAGAGCAGCAATTGTTTTGGCCAAAAATTGGCGAAGAGGCGGGAAAAGTGTACAGCCAGCGATGGTCAATAGTTCGATTAAAACTTTTTCCTATTATTTTTTCTTTATTCAATAAACGTGATATGTTATCTAAGGCTAAACGGTATAAATAAATGAAAGGAATATAATCTCAATTTTATAGCAAACGTATGCTATAGTATGCTATACTATATAAAACGATAAAAAGAGCAATTTTTATTACTTACCTATCCATTAAAATTTTTAAGTATATTAACGGCCGTAACGAACATAAAAACACTGAAAAACTTTTGATTAAGTGCTCATAAAACGACGTTAACAATAAACTGTGCGATCTGCCGTGGAATATAGACTATGTTACGAGGCTTGAATAACGACCGTAAAAGAGTTCTAATCTTTCGCTTACAGATTGTAATTAACCTTACGCTTTAATATAAACTTTCAACGAAACTTAAAAAAAAAATATAATCGAATTAAGAATTTTTTTTTTTTCTTTTGCCTTCATTTCTATCCATTAAAACTTTTAATTTAAAAAATTCAAATATCGTATACTTTATCCTCATCCCTTGTTTAAATATTTATGTGGAAAAAACTTTGGTAGATTTTAAAACGATATAAACGATATTTTTTTATTATTGTATGTTATTCTCTTTTTTGCGCGTGTGTGTGTTTTTCGCTATGCGAGCTGGAAGTAGAAATCTTCGAAAGATACGGCTGGTTCGGGCCAGCAGCATGCACGATTCGTCATCCATGGCGCTTACGTGCTAAATCTACTCCCCACACACAGTTCATCTATAAGGTTTCGCCGCGCAACCACCGTTAGGTACTACCTTGCGAAGATTGGTTGCATATTAGGGCGTATCCTAGGGCGAGACCTCGATAGAATACATTATTGGCTTCCACTACTTCTGCCCTCTATCCGCTGTCTTTTCAAGCGGCGTAATTCTTGTAACACTGTGCTTACGAATTCCTCTATGATGGTTCAGGCTTCACTGCTGCCGATTATCACCTGCAATATCCCATTGGATTCTACTTGAGATTTAGCATTTTCAAGCCTTTCCGAGCATTCCGCGCAGTTTGCCGAGTTGTCGTGACCGAACATGTATACGTACTCCCGGATGCAGTCATCACCTGGGTGAGATAATAATTTACCTCGCCGTTAGGCCTTTCGGTCCATCGTGTTATGCTTGGCATAAGAACGAATGTTCATCTTCCTTACATTGTTCTTTCCCATCGCTATCGCCAGATTCTCAGCGAAACTAGCCGCTCGCCTTTTCTGCGGCCGGTTATATGCTTTTGGCAGTAGCACCAGCGTTTTTTGCTGCCACTTATCCGGGAAAATTTGTTCTCTCAAACATGCGTTGAGTGCGTTCGCAGACATTGCGGGCCTTGTCAAAACGACCCGCTTTATAGCACTGCTTGGCATACTATCAGAGCAGGCGCTCTCTTGTTTTTTATTTTCTTTGTGATGGCAACAATTTCCTCAGGCCAAGTGAATCTCTCGTAATGGCACGTATGCAATGATGATTTCCTGTGGGCATAAGATGCCCCCCATTTCCTCCACAAACTTTGGACACATTGGTTGATTTAAATGTTTTAGCTTCTTGATAACCAATTTATATACCAGGCCCCATTGGTCCTCCTTGTCAATCAGATTCTGGAAGCAGTTTTTCTTGCTGACCGCAATCGCGTTTTTAAATTGCCTTCGCTTGACTTTGCACTCCGATTGGTGGCTTCGATAGACACTAGACCCCGTCGGTCTTTGGTATACTTTTCTTGTTATGTTACATTGAGCTCTTAGTTCGGTTATATCGTCGGTCGGCCAGTATTTTGGATCCTTCCGCTTATAGAAGCAACTCCTTTCGAAAAAAAAAATCGAAACAATTATTTTGTCATCTTACAAGACTTCAGATGACTTGACAAGAAAAAAAAAATGGAGACGAGATGTGTAAGAAAACTGCATGTCTGTGAACGAATCTTTAATACCTAACACCATTAATAAATGTATAAAATTTATTTTCTGATTAACTTAAGGCATGGCAGCAGGGATCATTTACACAATTAGAATAAATATTTATGTTACTGTTGAGAATCATTGTGAGTTAAGAGTGGTTGATGTAAAAATATTAAAATTTTCAATTTTAAGTTTTTCTCTGTCAAAGTCGATCGATTCTGTTAGCTTTTGGGCGTGTGTTTGTGTGATCGTCAAGTCTACTTTCACAGTTAATCGGCGGCACTACGTTTTAAGCAAAAGCATCAAATTTCAACTTTTTAAGTTTTTTTTTTTTTTTGTTTTTCCATAAATTTAAAAATTTTATCGACGGACACCTGCCCTGCATAGACAATGAATACAAACTCAAAAGCACGTTAACGAAGGGACAATTGGAAAAAATTTAAACTAATCGATGGTTAAACGGACTCTCAAGCAAATGGATGGACTCGCATATAGATAACAAGACGAACGTAGGGGCAATCGTAAAGGTAAAGAAAGGAAGGTAAGAAGAGACAGAAAGATAGACGACTAAAAGAAATACGTATCAAAAACATACAATTTGATGGAAAAAGGAATTATAAGCACAGAACGCACATACAGCAAGCAAAAGATAGAAATGAACGCATGGAATAATAATCTCAATATAACTACATTCACGTGTGTGTGCGTAAGGGGATAATTTATTTATAAACTAAGAAAACAGTGAATAAGAATTGAACAATAATAGCAAGAAAAAAAAAAAAAAAAAAAAAAAAACGAAAAAGACGGTGAATACATTGAAAATCTTGATAATACTTTTAAAGCGGAAATTGAAATTTTCTTCTTTGTGCAAAATTTTCCGTTATTTCTCCCTTTTCCTTCTTCCCTCATCGATATTTTATCCATATTCAAACGTAGCTACAGATAAGGCAGGGAATGATAACGACTGCCAGAGTTTTTGGTACAGCGAGAAAACTTGAAAGGTAATCGAATTATTTGCTTCGAGTAGAATTTCGAACGCTTACTCACCTCAACTATCCTAACTTAAGTACTTGTGATACATCAAAAAAATCCAAAAATTGCCAATTTGATCGCCTAGAATCCATGCACAACGTAGAACACACCAGATTTGCATTTGAGCACCTAAGACTTCGTAGCTTCTATGGCAATTGGGATGTACATGTAAATATAGTTGAAGGTGAACGTACGCCCGCACATTTGCCTGTGCGTGTGTGTATATGTGCGTAAGTCTATGTCAAAGAATATTTTCATATGTGTATTATGAGCACTACATTAGCAATTGAAAGCAACGGTCTCTGCATATATATCACATCATCAAGTGAGTCCCCCCCCTCCCCCTCCCGACTACCCTATCCATCACTCTTGATCTTCTGTCCCTTTTCAAGATAATCGATCCATATTACACTGTCCGCATCACAAAATTCGGATGCGATTTTCTTCCCAATCGAGTGTTGGGTTTTTTAATCTATTTGAACGGCTTTCAGCGGTTGCTGACCGCTCGACTGGAGTGTAGTGGCGATTCCGTATTTCATCCTAAGCACTTTTTTTATGTTTTTTTTGGAAATAACCGCAGATCTTATGCGAATAGATTGCTAAGCATCATCGGGCTCCGCATGGCTCTGCTTAAAACTGGTAAAGAACACACAAATTTGTTTTTTCGACAGGAAAGAATCGCCAAAACATCTATGAAGACGAGGTTGATTGTTAACGGTATTTTTTCTCATCACAAAGCAACGTTTCATCAACAAACGAAATACAAAATTTTGCATTATTTCGAAAATTGCAAAAGTAATGTCACTAAAATCCCTGTAGCCTGTAAACTAATTGTCAGAATGACGTGAAATTTAAACACGCACTGTCCGAACGATGGTACTATCCAGGCATCATATGCATTTTTCAATAGCGCTGCCATATAAGTTTGAGAACGGAGACTTATTCAGTGATGTTTTATACATATATATATATATATATATATATATATATAATATATATNATATATATATATATATATATATATATATATATAATATATATGTATTTATATATATATATATATATATATTTATTTTATATATATATATTTATTTTAATTTTTAAAATTATTGTCCACATGCGTGTTCATCTATCTGCCGGAAAATCTGCTAACCGCTGTATATGTTCATTTCGACATTGATTTGTCATTAATTGTTCATTTGCCTATCCGCCTATGATTTTCTGTCTATCCATTCAGCTGTGTGTCGGAAAATTGCTCAACCTTGCTGAAAAAAAGTCAACGGAGTATCTATACCGGTACATGTATACAGGTATATGGGCATATATTTCGATATACCGTATCGGTATATATCGTATGCATATTATATAGATATATATATATATATAATACACTCGAATTCTTGTGCATACTTTAGATTGTTACAAATAAAATGCGAAATCGAGTATACCTTCAAACAGAGGTGTTTAAAAAATTGTTCCTAAACAAAATGTTCAAACTTTTCAAAACAAAAAAAATTAATACAATTTCCAAATGCTTTATAAAAAGCAGAATATTTTCTATGAATAAATATTTAACAACTGTGGAAATCTTATCGGCTTTAACTATATCAGTCTTGTTATGGATGACAGTAATGAATTTATGACTTCATTTATTTCATTTGAACGTCTAGCGAGACACACTTTTTATTGTAGAAAGAGAAAATTCTCTCTGTAATGAAAATTAAGTCGCAAAATTAATTTGTTTGGTTTACTCCCAAATCAAAGAACAATTTCTCCCCTATAAAAATTCACAATAAAAATTATTGTTACCCTTATCTTATAATTGAATGTAAGAAAGAAATTTTGAAATTTCTTTATAAACTTATCACAGACTTGTTAGTAGCAGTAAAGGTGAGTATCGTCGGCGATCGATTACATTCATTTCTATACCCATCATCGAAGGATGAGGAATGCAAGATCCAGAAATAAGCTTGAGAGACCCTACAAATCCTATATATTCTTGATCAGCATCAAATTTTTAATCGATTTAAGGACATCCTCCTCGCCGCGAAAACTGTGCTATCGACTTCAAGTCTGGCAGAAAGATTGGAAATTCTTGCACGCATGTTGGCATTGAAAAGGGGCCAAATCGGTCGCAGTACATGCCTACAGTACCATGTAAAGTAAGAACCTCGCTGTTTTTCAAAAGGAATAAAAAATTGTTTTTTTTGTCATTACAGTTACACCGCACTGCGGCAAATAAATCTAGAAACATTTGAAAGTGTATTCCATAGTCAATGTTGTTGTATCTTTAACGAAATGGAAGAATTGGCCACGCCCACGGAGTATTATGCTGTATCAAATTCGAATTTTTTTTTTATTCAATACCTTTATAACGCGAAAAGCCAAGCACTTATGCATGCATATTCGTCCGTCCATCTGTCCATCTACCCTACTGCGTAGTATCTGTAGAGAACATTCTCCCGTTCGCCTATAAACTTGCAAGAGGAATTTTTTCAACGAACATCCCTACAACACAACCACACGTCTGTGTAACAAAAACTGCGAATACTTTTCCTTTCCGTGTTTCTTGCTTATTACTCATAAAGTACAACACATGCACGATATAAATTAAATTTTATGAAGAAAATAACTAAAATCAACCATGCCCCTCCCCCACTACTGTAGAATATGAAAATGTATTTTTTTTTCCTGTTTTGTAGCATTCCGATGATGGCTGTGGAAGATTCGGTCTTGACCGAATATAATTTTTTTAATTGTCTTTTGAAGATGCCAACAACAAACAAATGAGTACTTAGGGGGATAGGCGGGCAAGTCGTCCTGTATTAGGTTGATTAATTAATTCCACGCTATTTTGCGTGTGAAATGCTCAGAACATCGATTATTTATAAATTTTTTTAAAAATTCTTTAGCAAATCCTTGTCATGTCATGTTTTTAAGCGGACTTGGTTCCTGTTACTAATTTGTACCAATTTTCTGAAACAATTTTGATGCCAAAGGAAATAACAACGCAGACCGCAGACGGTAAGCAAAAAAAAAAAAAAAATAAAGGAAAAAGGATACTATTTGAGATTAAACGCGTTTACAGTGTGCACTCGCAACTGCTGTAGTATTAGACAAGCAAACCACTGTCTTAAGGTTATGAGTAAAATATTTCAGTTCGATAAATTTCTTTTTACTTTATTTGACTTTCAAGCATCACTGAAAGGAAACATTTGTTGTTATTGTTTTTTATTTTTTTTTAGGAGAATTTCTTTTTCACGGCACAACTTTTACAACAGGGGTGGAAACTTGCAACTTCCTGACATTTACTACTCTACAACTATAAGTTTTGATAACGGTTGCTGTAGCTGTTGGTAATTGTTGTTGGCTCAATACTGTCACAAATTCTCTACTTTATCAGCAAAGGAATATATTATAAATACATATATATATGGTTGGTTGTGTGCTTGCCTGTGTTTGTATGATTGCATGCCTGGTTATTCGGGTGGCTGGTTGCTTGCAATATTACATTCAATACGCGTTAAACTTTTTCTAAACCAAAAGCCCATAAGGCATCGATTGAATTCTATATTTTTATATTGATCACCCTTCCGCATAGAATGCATATTAGTTATATCATTGTTTCTGTAACACGCAGAAAAAAGGGCAACAAATATCACGTAAAGTACTTTACGTTATTTGAAACAGACCGAATCGAAATAACCGTGTCTGTCCATCCCTGCTAATAGGCAAACGAGCAACGCGGAAATGTTATATCGATTTATCCGCAACCGTTCACCTGTTTTTCCCTCCAGAAATATGACTCAAAGGCGTGGCGAAAAAAATTCATAAGTTTTTGAACGAAAAGAAGGAAAAAAATTTGAATTTTATTTAAAACTTCTTAACCCAGAGACTTTTGACTTTTCAAGGTTGATTGGATCGAATACATGAACAAATTATCGACAAGATGACCGGAATTTAAAAAAAAAAAAAATAACCCAGATCTTATATATTCCATCAAAACACTTTTTGCGATAAAAAAATTTTGAAAATTTGACGAAATATTTACGAGAGCTCTCGAGAGCTCTTAAAACCTTAATCCTTAGCAATAACTCATTGATAATTTCGATGAAGCGAAGGCTATTTAATATTCGTTTTAAACCTGTGTACAGCCTACTATTCTTACTTGTGTTCTGTTTTATTTTTTATTTTTTTACTTTTTCTTTTTCTCTTTCGCAATAAGAGAAAATTATATTCTTCTTGCTTTTCTATATTTTTCTTCTTCTTCTTCTTCTTCTTCTTTTTTTTCATTTATTTGTCAATATATCTCTATGTGCCAGGACTGCATGCAAATACTGTAGTTTTGTGTGCCATGTTGACATATCGAAACGAGCATATCGCTATGATTGTATCGTGATTTGAATTACTTTGCATGCACAGCAGCATACAAACATATATGTACCCAACCTTGCCCTGAAGTTGAGTTGTGAATTGCATTGATGTAGTTTCTGTACTTTTTATTTTTTTATTTGTAAACTTATAAAAGCGCCGAGTTTATGTGTTTGTGTTTATATGTATGTATGAGTTAATGGTCCTTCAGTCTATACGGGGTAAATTGTCTCAATCGGTTTGGAAATGTAGTCGGAAATACTTTGTTTCCACTTTGACACGTTTTCTTTTCAATTCTCGTTTTTTATTTTTATTTTTATTTTTTTGTCTTTTTTTTTTTGCATTTCGAAACTTAAGCGCTTTTTTTTTTTTTTTTTTTTTTTTTTGTTGTTATATGTTAAATATTTTCGAGATGCTGTAATATTCTATGCATACAATTAGAATATAAATATTCAAAATAGTTTCAGAAAAACTATAATAGACTTGCGTTATATAAAACATGCAGAAAACGAGAAATATGTCTTCATTATGAAAGTCTTACTCTATGCCATCCATCACCATTGGATACAAATTTCATTTCATTTCATTTCATTTCATTTCATTTAATTTAATTTTTTTTTTTTTTTTTTTTGCACTGACTTATTTATTCTTTTATTATTATAACTATTTGTTTTTACTTTTACTTTTTCATATTTATATCTGTTTATTAAATTTCAATTTATGCTCCTTTATATCGTTTTATTAAAAAGATCATAGAGCAGAAAGATAGAGTTGCATGGGGTTTTGTAATGCAACGAGAACGCATGAAAGGAGAACATCACAAGGTATATGGCAGGGTTTGACGCATATATAGTCGAAAAACCTAAAGCTATTTATTTCTTATGTTAAAATTTTAACTTGAACTATAAAGTAAATGTTACGCTCTTGCTTTTTGACCAAAATAAATTGAAAATTAACTGAATCGACCTGCCAGCAACATGCCCGACATTCGTTGTGCTTAAATAAGGATAAGAGAGTTCGAAGCTGTTTTTAAAGCTGTTTGGTTTACTTTTCGCTTGCATCTCTTGAAAAAGGAATTCAGATAAATCTACATACACTAACTACGTTATCGTGTGGCCATAGCTATGCTCGTATGAATGCTCGGCCGGTAAAGGCATAAGCCCATCACCGCGCAACAAGCGCACATGCCTTGAGTGATTGGTCATTCAAAAAAAAAAAAAAGAAGATATAATAACGATATCTTTATATATTCTTGGTGGGTGTCTCGAAACTCTCGCTCAGGTCGAAAAGGACTTTTTGTTTATTTTCAAAGTAAAGTTCACCAAAAAGAGTTAAAAGCCTGCAACTTACATTGCAAAGAAACCACAACTACATTAACAAAATTCGTAGCGATATCGTTCGCCATTTTCGCTAACTGCTATGTGCTATCGGCAATTGTACCAAGAAGTTGCACATATTTTTTCAAAAATGTTAATACTCTGATTACTTCAATAGCGACCGACGCAGAACGCAAAAGACAAAAAAGGAAAACAAGAAAATTCTGCGAAACAAGTCCGGGCATGTGTCAAACACACATCAAATATTATGCTGTAAGTAAAAGGTGAAATTCATGCAAACATATTGTGAACAGAATGTTTGGGCTTCACGACATATATTACCTTTTGTTATCGTTGTTTCGAATATGCAAAGAAGAAGACTTTCATTTTTCATACATTTCATCTGCTTATTTTTGGAAAAATCCTTCCAAGCTCTTATTCATATATGACCAGTTTTCGACAATGGAAGCGGTAAGACGTAACCTCAAAATTGGCAAATCCTACTACTATTCTTTCACGCTTGGTATAAGAAAAGGTGGGGGAGTCCATTTTAAATTTTTTCTGTTGTACACATTCGGAAAAAAGTCATTTATCCCGTACGGTGTATTTATCCCGTAGGGTGTAACGATTAATTGTGCAGTTCATAGAGATGCCAAAATGTCATTCTATTCAAGTTTGATTTTCTGGAGGCTACACTACCTTCATACTCCGATGGGTATCTAATGTATATATATATTCCCTGTTCAAATCCTAAAATTATCGATTAGATGGAGGAATAATTTTGACATCAATTGTCATGATTTCATATCAAAAGATTAGAAGCAAAACTCAGCTGAATTCCCGCTGATTGATCCAACCATCATCGATAATTATTGAAAAACCATATGGAAGCTATATAAAAAGCTTAAGAATGAAAGTCACAAAGCATTTTTTCTGTGTGGTCTATGGGTCTTAAGCGCACTGTTTTATAATAGAACTGATAACAGCGCGTTTTCTTATGACTATTTTTTCGAAATTCAAAAATTGATGCAAAATCTAAACGACTTGATAACAATAATGCAGACTGTTCTCTTGTACGGTTAATAGCCGATCACAAAGCCAAGTTATGTCCCTAGGTTACCCTTACGGCAATCGCATATAAGATTTGGTCAAAGAGTATAAAAACACGATTTCAAATATTTTATGCTGTTTAGGTGGATTTATATATAGAATTGAGTAAATATTCTTAAGTTCCTTATTAGTAGACTAGACGGGCGATTGTTACAATAAAATACTAAAAATAAGTCCTCGTCTCAACGTAGATGAACCGCTAATATTGAAAACTGCACCAAATGTGAATAAAAAAATTTCTTCCCCCGTTTAAATTATAATAAAATTTCACAGCCACTTACTACAATATTTGTATGTAAATTTCTTCAAATTGTGTGTGTGTGAGTATCGGTAGTAATAACATTTTTTATAAATCAAAAGGATTGATTACACAAAAGCAAAATAAAGCATTGAAGACTTCGAAATGAGAGGAGATAGAAATTAAATGAAAACTAGACGGAAAATTAAAAACAAAAAAAAAAAACGGAAAGGAAAACAAAAAAAAAGAAAAAATAGCAGCCGCGCCCGTACCTATCCAATAACAAGCACATAGTGAAAAGCAATAACACTACAGTTACTGTATAGCAGCTAAACACTATCCTTTGAATAGTGATAAGAACATAAATAATAATAAACGTACACAGTGGTAGCGGTAACAAGAACAGTAGGAAAAACAATAAAAGTAACAACAATAACAATAACAATGAGGAGGGTACACACGATATGCTCAGCCAAACAGCCAACAGCATCCAACAAAGCAATGCATACGAACAACAACAAGCAATAACCGTTAAGACAATGAAAATATTGTTGTATAGTCAAAGTTTACAACAAAAATGAGAGACTCGTTTGCTTTCTTCATTTGCAATTGTGTAAATATGTCTAAAAAGTACCCGGAATTTTTCAATCAAAACGAATAACATATTCATTTGAATTCACTTTGCAGGAGTCCATGGCTTCGCCCGCTCCTAGGCTGCTTGAGAGATACGGATATGCCCATAACAGGGTAAAATTGTTATCTGATCAGTCGCAGTCATTGAAAGCTTAGCTAAAAGCTATATCCCTTGTTCAAATGTGGCATTATCGTACTAGTTCGAAAATCAGTGGACGGATGGATAGAAACCTCGTATTACGAAAATTATCAAACAACATTCAGGCAACATTCCACATACCACTTTTTCAATTTCATCAGCCCTTTTGTAATTCGGATTCGTCGAAGCTCGTCGATTCTCCGACAATTTTGCATGATTTTTACTGCTTAGGGGCTCATGCTTTAACGAAACGTATTTGTGCTTAAGAAGGCGGAAAACCGCATTTTCCTTAAAACGTGATATACGACTCAAACCATTTATTTAACTAATTTCGATGGCATTCGCAAAAGTGTGATTAGGAAAAATAGTCGCTGCAATAACAAATTGCTTTCAATTTCCCGGCCAACAAATTGTAGGGAAAAATGAAGGCGTTATGTCTAATGCGCATCATTAATATAATAAATTCCGTATACTTTGTAAACAGAGAGTATTGCGTATATATTTTATTATAAAATATTCTATATTGAGTTATTAGAAAACTGAACTGAAATGTGCATACATTTCATATTCATATGCGTTGGCAATCGGAACTTTGTCTTATATGCTACGCTCAACACTTTTTAAGAGTATCATTAGAAAAATCTATCAAAAAAAAAAAAAAAAAAAAAAAAAAAAAAAAAAAAAAAAAAA